>JAPYZC010001268.1:0-22296 GCA_030522665.1 Ichneumoninae sp. A BG-2022a | reverse complement strand
ATGGCAACCACCCCTCCTGTTGCTACGGCACCACCCCTCAGTTACTATGGCAACCACCCCTCGGTTGCTATGGCATCGACCCCTCTGTTGCTATGGCAAGCACCCCTCGGTTGCTATGGCAACCACCCCACGGTTACTATGGCAACCACCCCTCGGTTGCTATGACAATCACCCCTCGGTTGCTATGGCAACCACCCCTCGGTTACTATGGCAACCACCCCTCGGTTGTTATGGCAACGACCCCTCGGTTGCTATGGCAACGACTCCTCGGTTGCTATGGCAACCACCCCTCGGTTGCTATGGTAACCTCCCCGCCCCGCCCCTCCCCTCCCCCCGACCCCGACTGACATGGCGGCAGCGGCGGAGGCAGCGACATTTTTATATATTATAGAGAGATATGATCACGAATAATCGAAATACATATAGCAACGAGAAGAAGGGCCTGAGATGGGGATCGAACTGCCTACCTAACCGTTAAGCCTCCCTATAAACCTAACACGCTACCGACTACTCTATTCCTAATTTGTATATTTCTTTTATTCAAATACCGTATAAGTTACATCGAACATTATAGGTGACACGTTACTTGCTATTCGGGACGATCCGCGATATGCTAGAAATCAAGAGACGCGGTAGCGTCTCGACGCTAAGTACTTTAATAGTACTTTGCGATACGAGTGCGGTAAAGCGGACTTTATGAGAACGAGAGTCGCACGAGCCGCACGAGTACCACAGGAGCACGAGTGCGTTTCGGGCGAGTGCTCTCTGTGGTACGAGAGCGACGCGTGCGACTCACTCGCAGCATTCTCATAAATTTCGCTGCACCGCACGAGTATCGCATACTATTTTATGTAACAAATGTATGTCAAGCAGCAGGGGGGAGGCGGAGCCCCCCCCCCCCCCCGAGATGAAACGATACAATTCTATTAAGAATTATCGTTTATTTGCACGTCGTAACAATATCTTCCTCCGACGTCTCGTCGACGAAGCATCGGATCGAATTGTGAAGCACACTTTTATCATATAATTCGGATCCAAGCTTTCCAATGGGCCTAATTAGGATCATAATCGTCCAGCGATTCTCGGGTTATGAGCAGGTGAACCTGAAATACGATGTGTGAGGAGATGCTTGGTATACGCACAAATTCTTCGGATTCTTCGGAAATCTTCACGATAGACCTGGTGAGTATTTTTATACACTTTTATCGATCTCGTATTTTTAAAATGTTTATTTCGGTTAGCCTTAACCAAAATTTTTCACTTTTTGTTATTAATATTCTTTTTAGTCTTTTATCCAACCAAGCAGAGCCTCAATGGGTAAGATCTCAACTAAAAATACTTACATAGTCTGTTATATTTCCAAGGTAATCATCCATCATTTTTTTTTTTAACAAATATTTTCTCATTTCAGGATCGTCGGTCTAGCACTATCGAGAAGAACGCCTTGAACGAGGTGTACACTCACGCTGTGCTCGGCAAACACCAGCACGTTGTCTATTATCATTCAGCGTGGGCAGAGGACATACAGAACGAATATTGCAACAGCGGTAGTTTGGCCAACGCAATAACGAACCTCGAGAGTGAAAAACGACACTTTTCCGGAGCTGAATTGCGACAATTGTTGCATCATGTGGCCGAGGGCTTGCGATACATTCACAGCATGCAATTGGTTCACATGGATCAAGAAACGCGTTAGCGTCTCTACACCAGGTACTTAAAAAAAATTTATACATGGTGAAGTTATATATGGTGAAAAAAGAAATCTATCGCTGAACTCCTATTAGTTTATACCGAACTATCTTGGTGCATTTTATATGCATCTAGAGAATAATATGTAAAGGGCACAGCGGCCTATGCATAGCGAAATTCGCGATGCGTTTGGTTAAAATCGTAATTTTTCCACTTCATCCTCGAATTACTATACGAATCTGGAAATTATTGCTATACTTTTCTCTCCGTGCATAGTTAACACGTTTCCGTCGAACAACATGGTAATGTGTTATATTCTTTCGTTATGACCAAAAATAACGTACATGTTTCGCCCTCGTCGACTAAAAATTGTCTCACTTTGTGCAAAGGTACCGGAAACTGAGCCAACTGCTGTGACATCCGAAATACTGCCGTTACTTTCCCTGTCTTCGAGCTCGCTGCCTACGTCACTGTGCACAACGGGCAACAATGACGTAGCTAACACGTTGCCGTCGAACGGCACGCAACAGGAAGATGTGGGAATATCCACTCATGCAACACAAACACCAAAAGGCATACTACCGCCCTCCAGGAAGGTCACAATATCCAATGACTATATTGTTAACAAGGTAGAACCAAAGGCAGCAGGAAACTTAATGACGGTAATCAAAAAGAACAGTGGATAAAACGCATTGTGGGGGGAATTTCGAGCTCTCCTCCCACACCCGTCCGTCTGCCTTGAAATAATTACTCCCCTTTTTATTTTCCCTTTCGGGATGGGCGCCAGACGCATAAAACGCTGAGGAGAATTCAGGCACGGGTCTTATTCCCGACCGACTGCAGCTGACAATTTCCGGAGAGGGGCTGGGTGAAAGGCGGCAATCAACAAGCCCAAAAAAGAATATGGGAACCAACCAAAATCATTTATTGAAATGAAGTTTACTTTATCGTTAAGGAGGGAAAAAACCGGGTAAACCCGGGGGAAAACCTCCGTCCCGTAAACTATGCAAAACCGCGGCACAACTCGCCAACGGTTTACTCTGACAATCTAATTTCCTCTCAATACAAACTATATTTTCTGAACAATTTTTTCCCCGACGCTCGGGACTCGCCTCCACACTCTCACGCTCACCCACACACACGACGATCGCGCACGTAAATCGACCGGGACGAGACGCTCAGTGACATTCGCAACCCTTCTTCGCTCGAGCAACACATATCCAGTTCCCAAAATTCCAAAAACAGTTTCCAAAATAATATCCGGCCAATATTCGGCCCTCACACGCACACTCGCACACGTCCCAGCTCTCTTTACACGACGACGCGACAGCAGGCCCTTCCCGTGGGCCGTTTTGCCCCAAGGCGATTATTAACAGATTTCACTACGGACTCGACTCAAGAGATAACGCAATACCTCCCGGGAGTTTGACACAGAATAAATTTCCAAACAAATCTTGCGGTCTCTGCCCGTTCCCGCGACGATATTATTCGCCCGTGTCGCACGCGTACGCTGCTCGACGGCCAACGTGCGACGTTCGCAAAACTCCCGAAACGGACGGGACAAGACACGCTGACGAGACGAATAACTCCCGGCTCGTCCACGCTGACCGTGCACGGGAGATCTAACGCAAAACTACTTGCAATCTATGGTCAAATGCTCGAGGCCTAGGGATCGGATCGCTCACCGGTTACTGACGACGGTTCACTCGACGGCGACAGCAGTTGTTTTCGCTCGGGATTCCCACAGTCCAATTATTCAAGCTCGAATGTCCTCACAGCCAGCTCGCTCGACGACTCAACGGGAAGTGCCTCGAGGATCGTGCTCGATCGCTCTCGTTAGCACCTCCCCCTACCGCCTGCCTAATCGCCAATATTCGCACGCGCTCGGTCCTTTCCGCCGTCGCGAAATCCTCGCGCACGCCTGACGCTGACCAGCGCACGGAAGATTTTCGCCGCTCGACGTCGATATTCACGTCGATAGTACCAGCAGGGGTACTCAGTCCCCCCTGCCTAAACGCTTTCCCGGTCTTCGCACGCAGAAATCCTCCTGTAGCCCGGGCACCGGCGACTGCAGGACCGATGCATTTTCGTCGGCGATGCTCTCGATGTTCCGACGGGAGTTTTGCGTCTCCCTCCATCGATGATATCCACGGCGACTCCAACAGCCGAGGAGTAGGGTTCGGGCCTTCCAATTCCCAAAATGAGTGTCGCTGGTCCTCACTGACTCCCGTCTCCTCGCTGAACGTCAACACCTCGCCGGTCGCTCTCCCGTCCGAGGCATTCGAATATGAAATCGTTCGAAATAAAATTAGAAAAATAATTCGTACGCCAATCAGGCCCTTCGGAATCGCCTTGAGAGCCGTTGAGCGAGCTGGTACGAGCGCGTAAGTAACAGGTAAATCTTGCCACGTTGCAGCATACGTCTAGCGATAATATTTTTCAAGTACCCATACACTAATGATTCTGTATCGATTGGTTTAATTCGGACAGCGGTACTACATGTTCAAAAAGATTAACGATAGAAGGAACCACGTCGATATGGAAGTTACGAGGGACACTAGTGACAAGATAACGGAAAAAGTAATCGCCATATTTAATTTTTATGATAATACACTTTTGGTGAAAGAACTATTTGGACTATCACTGCCCCGTATCTTTAATATTATCAAAGAGGACCTTTGAAAAATTTGCGAAAGATGATTTCGATCAAGGTCCGATAATCTCTGAAGAAATCCAAGGTCCGAAAATCCCCGATAATTTTTCAATGCCGAATATGGAAGGTTACTTGTCAGACTCTGCCTCATCGTCACCGAGAGACATACATGCGGTACAATTTTCTTATTGCGAAAGCTACTGTTCAATAATAAGCAATATTACAATTTATTAATCATACACAGGAGAAGAACGAAGCCACTATCAAAAAACTCAAAGCGAAATTGAGAACTGCTTTGTCGAAAAGTGCAACGGTGAAGACATGTTGGATGATTATCGAAAGCGGCCACTCCAAAAAGTCGGAAAAAACGGCAACGTGAATGTTGTGGAAAATGTCATGAGCCAGAAATTAAGAAAATCCGCACGGAATTAAAAGAGGTTCGAGCTCTTTGCGTGAGACGGAACAACTCCAACAATGATTCCCGAGAGGAAAACTCGGTTGCAAGTCAAGAAAATAATTCCAATAGGGGGAGGATTCCAACCGAAGTAGAAAACGACGGGAAAGTTAGTATGCAGCACGGTAATAATTAAACACATTACTAACGTCGTTATGCACGTTTAAAAGATGACAATGATTGGCGACATACGAATGGATTTCAGTTTGATGCGTGAGGCAGCCGCGGCATCGACGATGCCAATAAGACTGAACGGTTTGATTAAAGCTACGTGGACGAAAGAAGAGAGATTACAGTTGGTAATCGAAAAATTGGTCGTATGTTGAAACCCTTGATCACTCGCGCGCGTTTCCGACGATAGTGTTTAGACGCACCTTTCATTTCATCAATGGAAATAAAGAAATCAGACACAATTATTCTATTCTTGTGTTATAAATATATCTAATTGCATGTGCAAACAGAATATTGTAGGAAACTTCAAGATCATCAGCACTTGGATAATTCGGGAAACAACAGCATCGAAGCTAACTGCAGAGGTTGGGTATCGACGTTTTTTAAAGGAGAACGTGACCGTGAAACAAAGGCTTACAAACAAAGACAAAAACGATAAAAGGCGAACGCTTCGGACGAAAATGATAGCAACGAATCTTGCGACGAATTGCCAGAAAAAAGTCAGGAAAAAACATTGGAATCACAATCGACGACGATTAATGGTACCGCCGCAGTAGAATCTACGTACGAGATATTGATGTCCATTCTGAAACAATCAATATTATCCACGTCTACACACGACAAGAAATCCGATCGAACATTCAGCATTGCCAATATCGCGAAGATATTGAAGCTGTCGGAAAGACGAGTGAAGACACTTCTCACGGAAGATTGTTGCATCATTATGGAAGGTAAGTGTAAGACGTACCATTTTTTATACCGTGTGTAATATTATTTTATACGCACCCTCCAATTCAGGTAACTGCTATCTCGGTCTATACTTCCACGAGTATGAAATGATGCGAGAATTACTGCCAATTGTGGCGAATTTCTTC
Organism: Ichneumoninae sp. A BG-2022a; assembly: GCA_030522665.1. Classification (NCBI taxonomy): domain Eukaryota; kingdom Metazoa; phylum Arthropoda; class Insecta; order Hymenoptera; family Ichneumonidae; species Ichneumoninae sp. A BG-2022a. Next base: position 16,454 of record JAPYZC010001268.1, on the reverse strand, counting down.
CCCGATGGAAATGAAATCGACAAAAGTCACACTACTGCATTGTCTAACGTACGTCCGGGGACTCCAGAGATGTTGAAATACCTCATCAATAAGTATACGGTACCACTTGAACAATCATCGAAGAACGGAGCTCTGCACAGGTTTATATAATATTCATTACGTAATTCAGATTATATACATAGTGAACAGACTGCTGTAAAAATAATTGTTATAGGTGGAACACGGAAAAAATCTGTAAGCTGATTGTCGACGGCCTCGTCAACTTCACTTTCTCTTCGGAGTATCCGACCCTTCTACAATCTTGTTCCAGTGTACCCTATTGTGGTATGGGTAATTTTAATTGTTATGCAACGTAATAATCATATTTCTTGTGTGATTATTAACATTTTTGTTATTGCAGAGTCAATTGAAAAATATATGTGGACCGGCTTATTTCACTCTCGCGCTACCCTCAGACGTGGGAGTAATAACGACAGCGAGAATGAACTCGAATGGAAAGTGATAAACAATAGCGAAAAGACATCGGAATTGGATCCATTCATAATCCTGAAGAACAATATCAGACAACTCTTCGAGGAAAAATAAAAGTTTTAGAGAAAAGCGAGCTAGTTTGCGAGCTAGTTTTATGTATACATGTATATATGTAAACATGTATGTACAAGAGTTTTGCTCTTTGATATTTCATTATATCTATTGTAATTCGGATTAAATTGCTCAATACAAAAATTAAAGAAAAAAGGTATACCTGAATCCTTATTAACAGTTGTTTTGCAGGCATTTTTGAACGGCGTACCCTATAAACGACCTATTTCAATTCAGACAAGCAGTCGTTTTCTCGAGCATTCCCCGATGAAAGACTTGAAAAACGACCTATCGAAATACTCGCAAACAGTCGTTTTGTCGGACGTTTGTCGGGAAAAGACTCGAAAAACGACTTATCTGCGTCTTCGTCAACAGTTGCTTTGCGGGTAGTTTTTCATAAAAGACTCGAAGAATGACCCACAGAAAAGCTCTCAGCATGGTCGTTCTGCCGGTTCCTTACTGATGAACGCTGGCCAAACGACTTAAGGAGGGTCGAGCATTACAACGTCACCAAGAAAAGTATGCTGATTATTTTTTTACGCATTGATATGAGCGGTCTAAGTGTAACTGCAAAGTTTGAATGCGTTCGTCTTCACCGTTTGCGAGAATTTTTTTTTTTTATTTGCTCCATTTAACATTGATTCTTAGGACAGATTGAAAATAAGCGATGAATTTTAATGTTTCTAGGGTAGTTCATGCGGTAACGTTGCAAACAAATGATTTAAAACTGTAAAGAATATTGTCAGGAAGCTCTATATAAAAATGTAGACCCTTTTTTGTCACCGTTAGTTAACAATAAGCAATTACATTAAACTTTACAGCTTTATCTCGGCACGCTTGGCCCGTGCGAGTGAGACGCCGCATGGCGGACCTCTCACTCGCACACAACCTGCCCCGCACCTTGCGCGCCACCGAGCCAATCCCCTCCGAATCTCGCGCTCGACCCTCCTAAACTTAGACCTTTTTTTAGTAATTCATACAGCGGTCGTATTTGTGGTCATTTTGCGGTCATTGATGAAAAAACGACGCATTCTCAACCTAACAATTAGTCTTTATTTCGGTCGTTATTTCGGACGAAAAGTGCCACAGAACGACTAATCGTTTATTGGGTCTTTCGATGGTCGCTTGACTTGCTAGGGTTCAGATAAGAAAACTTTTGCTACGTTTAAATCTTGCTTAGAATGAGAAAAACTTAAATGATAGGCCGTAGCACAGCGCTAGGGTTCTACGTTAGCATGCCAAAGGTCTCGGGTTCGAGACCAACTTTACATCGTTAAGTTTATTTCTTTCTCCGAAATGCGTAGCATAGTATATAATTCAGGATACAAGTCCTAAATTGATATAATTCACGATGACAATTAAAACCAGTTTTTTTTTCATTGTTACCAATCCTTTTTTTTTTTTACAAGTCGCAACGTATGAGGTTCGATTTCGAACAACGGCAAATATTTGATGTCGTTTCTTTCAGATAATTATTTGTTCGAATTAATAAGATAAGTTGGTCGTTTCAATGCAGGATGTGAAGTGGCCGATACATTTATGATCGAAAAAAATCCACCCTTTTTTAAAGGTCAGAAGAACTATATTATTCTAGTTTACAATTCGCTAATCGTGCTGTTGAATATTTCGTGATGCAAAACTGTCTTCAAATGCGGACGAAACATTATGCAATAATTCCGAAATCATTTGTACAAAATTGACGAGTTACTGTCGCACTCTTGATAACAAAATCATATTTGGGTAAATACTGTACAGACAAAGGCTGATGGGACATAAGATCTCCAACTATGGGAAATGGACTGCATACGTATTCTTCACGTATGCAGTCCATTTCCCATTTTCCCATTTTAAGTGTCATACCACCACCGGTAATGCAAACATTGACGTTAAAAAGGCATTCATTGCAACTATCAATTCAACCACTGGAACTCTTTTTCCGTTGAACCCTAAAATATCAGCACCCGTGAAAAATAGTATATTATGCCACAAGGGAGGAAAGTGCGTGTTTTCATCGAGTGTGAAGTTTGATCAGAAATTGACACGAGGTGAAAATGCGCTTCCTTCTTTGTCGCATACGATATTTTTTCCCGACTTCGTTAAAATAACCACATTTCTTGCGGCGCAAAAGCGAGATATTCACCAATGACCATTACTCCCCCGGGAGTAATGGAGCTTCCAGAGGGAGCAATGAGCCCTATTACTCCCTAGGGAGTAATGAAACAGTATTGCGCATACGCACAGGTTAGTAATGATCATCGGTCAATAATAGGCTATTTTTCGCCCGTATTGCACCCAAGGAATGTGGCTATTTTAGTGAAGTCGGGAAAGAAGAGAATTATAATATTCATCGCCAACTGTGCCCAGATAAATAGGGTGGGGTGCATTGTCACTTCCGCTTACTTGAAATACAACTCTTGGATTATAGAAATTACGAATTTCCACGCATGAGTTATTTTTATTAATTTTCACCCATACATCGCTAAACAGTAAAAGCACTGATATCAAAACCATTTATACACTTCTAAATATATGCTACTCAACAAGAATTATGTAATTTTATAAATTGTTGACATCAGAACATCAATATATCTAATTCTATTAATCTAATCAATGTTTTAGACCGATGGCTAACTATTAATATGTACGGTAAATCTTATGTAGTAATCACATGTGGTTATATGATCTAGTAGTATTAGTAGCACATCGTGCTATATTAATCTTTGCATTCAATTCTTTCTATTCGACTCATAAATATATATATTTCAATATACATACATATATATATATATATATATATATATATATATATATGTGTGGATATCGTTTTCATCTGATAAAATGCAGTGCACAGTCACGACGCAGAAAAAAATTGTTGCAGACGCTGGACTGTTGCGCGATCTAGAGCGCAAAGGTCAAAATCAAATGTCTTCCTAGTAACTTCATACTGTCCCGTTTCTGCTATTACTTGAACTACCCTTTGCAATTCTTGATTATCTTGCAATGTCATTATCTTTTGCTGCAATTCCTTTAATTGTGAAACATAATCTTCCGAGAATACTAACTCTCCCTCTGTTCCCGGTTCAATGAAAGCACTGTTAGTGGAATCCGGGGCAACTTGTTCATTCTCAGTGATGTTATGAATTTCTATATGTGACGATGCAGTTTCTTTCAATGTATAACACGAATCAATATCTATAGAAATCGGAGATTGACTCGATGAGACAGGTTCTATAGACGGGGACATAGAATGACCCCTATCTCGCTTAACGATAAGCTCATCTTGTTCGCTGTCAACCTTTCGTTTTCTTTTTCGACATTCTCGCTCTTCACCTCGGCTAACTTTCGACTTTTCTTTTCTTGTTTTTTCTTCGCCTTCATTTTTTACATCTGCTGTTGTTCGGGGTGATAATGGCTTCGACGAGTCGGAGGATAATATCGGGGTAAAGGCTATCTCGGATTCGTGTTTTGGCGTCAAACAGGATTTTACTAGTGAAACCGAATCTTCGTCAACAGAATGAGTCGAGTCACTGCTGTCTCGTTCCGGCATTTCTGCTAGAAGAGTAGAGAGTGGATTTACCGGTGGTGACGTAGTGTAAGCATTTTTTTTCTCGCATATTTTCTGTTTTTCTTGTTTTTCTTTTTCCGTAGGTTCGTCCACTCTATCTTTTTTATCCTTTCTTTTGTGTTTGTGCTTCTGTTTCTCCTTGTCAGTACGAGAATCCTTTACTTTATCCAGTATTTCATTTCGATCGGACTTTTCAATTTTAACTTTGTCTCTCTCTTTTGCGTATTTTGGTGATTTTCTACCGTCTCTAGGACCTTTACATTCCGAATTTCGATGTTTTTCTGTTTTTTCGTGTCTTTCAGGTTTGGCTATCTTTTTTTCGCTTTTTTTTGTAGACTCCTTAATTTTATCGTGATCGGTCTCTTTATCCTTTTCTTTACGTTCCTTACTTTTATCTTCTTTGTGTTTCTTTTTCTTGCGATCGAACTTTCGATCCTCGATTGGCACCTTGAAATTCTCCTTCACTTTGTCTTTTTCTTTGTCTATAGACGCTTTCTTGTGATCTTTTTCTTTGGGCCTTGGAGACGGAGGCCTTTGAATAGCTAGTGGAAGAGATGGTATAAGTTGTTTTTTTGTCGGTGAAGGTAATGATGACTTTTTTAAGGGAGGATATGAAAACTCTTCTTTATCGGCAGGACTCTGTGGCCGCTTTAGTTTCTCTTTGACACGGTCTTTTTCTTTCGTGAGAAGTCGATCTTTTTTGTCGTTTCGGTCCTCGACACATTTGTCCTTCTTTCGTTCTTTATGTAGACTGTGTTTAAATTTTGTTGGTTTTTCTATCTTTTCCGATTTATCTGGAAATGGTTTTGAGGAAACAATTTTGTCTGACAGCGGCCTCTTGTTTTCCGGAGATACTTTTGCAGGCAAAGTCATCGGGTTTCCGAATAGATCGGCGAACGCATTCGAGCTACGTAACTCCGTCATACGATGTTTTTTTACGTCTGTTCCGCTTAGTTTGGGTTTGCTAACCATCGGAGGCACCATTTTGAATTCACCTTTTTCTGCTGGGTCTTCTGGGTTGGAGACCGCGACCTAAAACAGAACATTTATTAATTCGAAACTGTACATCTTAGTAATGGGCTACCCTCTTCGACGATCACTTATAAAAATATCTGATAATCTTCTCACTTATGTAAATTTCGAGCGGTCGAGCTACATGTTTCAACATGGATTCCGTAATGATAAGAGACATTTAGAATTGATTAAGTACTAGAATTATGGGATTTGAATTTAATCGAAAATCGCGACAGGCGCTCTAACATTAACAGGCGTTAATACGTCTTGTAGGTGGCAGACTTTCCCGATAGCGTACTATGCCACTCCTCTTATTCATGGAAATAAAATGGATACGTGTAAAGTATTTATGTTCGAGCTGTCCAACAACAATAGCATGGGAAAAACACTTCAACATCACTTCACGAATTTTTCAGAAAGATGAACGCATTTTATAATCATTCTGATAATTTGTCGGTAATGACTCGGCAAATGTGTCTGACGCATATTTACGTCAACAGTACGCAAATGATTGAGCCTCGGTCTATACTTTATTTTCACACATATTTCAACATTTTTTGAAGATTCTCTTCGAAATTATACTATAGCTACCCAGGTGCAATAATGGCTGAAGTATTTTTTTTTTTTTTTACCTTCGGGACAAAATTCTTATTTTGTCCCAACGTTATTTTGTTATTTGTAAATTCTTACTTTGTCTTATATTGTTTTTAAGCATGCTAAACACTATACCAAAGCACCGTCATTGTGATTTTCGTTGTTTTCTTAAATAAAATGTTAAAACATTGATATTTAATGACATCCTTCCAGTTGAAAATCTGGGTGAAAAAAGGCATGATGAAGAGTTAACAAAATTCTCAAAATGGGGTTTTTAAATCCGTAAGGCCGGCTGTATACCACATGAGTCTTCATGGTAATACGCTCGAGCGGTGAGGCTCGGGCGTAATTCGAGAAAAATGAAAGTAGGAATGTTAAGAATTATTGTAACAGGAATTTCGCGGAATATCGCGGAGGCAGGGCTCGACGCTAGCGAGACATGCGGTATGGTTGAAGGAAGAGAAATGGCGATGATAACCGACCGTGACCGGATATTAGGCCGTGACTTCCACCGCGTAGCTGGGCCGCTCGCAGCGGCGCGGATGACGCGACACTGTGTTGAAAGGAGTCTGATTTTGGGAAACAGATACTATGGACCGTTGCGTAAATGAGTCGCGAAAAGTACGTGGTCGAGTGCCGAACCAAGCAAGGACGCGTGTCGACTGACCGATTGAGTAGAGATGTAGCGACAAGAGTTTTGAGAACCGCCTTCGGGAGTCCGCCCGGAAAATCATAGTGCAGGGGAAGGACGTACAGCGTAGCCCGCGGAAAAACAAACGGAAGTAGCCGGCGAGATAGAGTCCCGGGAATCGTACGCACGCGTCGACCGGCCGAGTATCGGGGGATCTTCATTCGAGTTTAAGGACCGTGCTCGAGCATCCCCTGCTGCGGAAATAATTCCGGCGAAGCGTCGCGAGGACGGTCAGACTCATGTCGAATGAGAAGGATTGTATGGACGAAGTGTCTTCTGTAGAAAATAAATAAATTGATGAATGGCATTGATTCACTACCGGAGTTTACATGTTCTCGCGTATTATTTTCTGCGCGCCCCCTTCCAGGAAGCTGTCAATGAAAAAGATCGGACGCGTAGAGGTGAACCCCTGGCAATCGGGGATAATGGATTGTCTGGCGCCCATCGGTAATAGAAACGACGAAATGGGAAAAATTCCGTCGACGCACACGGGCGTCACCATATTTGTACGCGGCTCGGGCACGGTTGACGAAATCTTCCATGGTACGTGCTCGTCGCAACACTTATTATGGATAAAACGGCAAAAATAGTGTGAACTTCAAAACTGATCGATGAAGATGCTGATCAGTTTGAAAATAATGAATAATTTTCTAGTTCCGAGGAAGACCAGCAAATTTTTTCTTTAAAGGATCAAGTTATTCTGAGAAAAATAAATGAAACGACGAGGACACAAAACACTGTCAAACTGGAAGCGAGCGGGGTTCAACCCATGTAACGTGGGCTAAAGAGGTTCGAGACCCTTTACCGGTAATAAACCAAAATCTACGCTTGTTGTCCATTGTGCATCTCCTTGGGCACCGGGAGTGCTTTCCACTGCCGGGCATCATTTTATCGAATCTCACTCCACCGAACAAATTTGACTATGTTGACTGTATCTCAAACATGTATCATCAAACATGTATCATAGCAAAATATAATCCTGACACCTTCTTAAGAAAACTGTGATCGGTACGGAAGCAGATTAACTGCGTAACGAAGGCTACAGTAAGAGAGCTACGGCATCGAATGATAGCTAAAACATGATCAATTAACCCTTTGTGTCGATAACTCGAGAAAATTACGTCACCACAACATATGAAAATCGAAGATATTATGAATGAAATGGATATTAAACAACTTCTGTCGAAGACAAGGGAATCGGTAAAAAATAATGCATTAAAAAACTCATGCACAAATTGAATAGATGGATACTTCTATCTATTTCCACATTTCCCAGGAAATGAAAATTCCACATTCCGGAAAACGAATGGAAGAAAATAGAAGAATTATTCGACGTTGTTGTACACCGCGTACGTTGACATGTCTGCTAGCGAGCAAGCGGACTATTATGGTCGCTTTAAAGTCAACTTCTAGTTAATCGATCACGATTAAACTTAGAATATCGACAGATCTGATTGTGGTTGACTTTTGTCGACTTGACCAATTGTTGACTCAATTCGAATGGTCAATAGTAAATGATTAAGCCGCTAGATGGCTTGTAGAATAAATATGGCCCTGTTGTTTCCCGCAAGCAGTCCACTACCTACCAAGTTATTACACTAGGGCCTCGATTTGTGCGGCCTCGGTTTCCGCACCAGTCCCCACCACGTAGCGAATATCGAGGCAGTAAGCTAATTGCCATGCTCGACAGTTAGTATGAGCGGGGCATGCGCTGCCTGGATTTTCGTGGGTATCAGTGGGAGCCGGTCCCGCCGCTGTTCATGAAGTCGAAGCCCTAGTGTATATAAGGATCAAACTGCAATCATATAGGATGCAAATTTGCAGCTAATAGAACACTAGTCCATACAGGAAGCCGTCTATCATAACCGTATATAATTTGTTGTCAACAAACGATGTCAACAGTAGGTTAAAAAAAAGTGTAATCAATTAAAAGTATAAACGTGTCGTATATGACGAAGAAGGAAACAGCATGTCAAATGTTAATAGACCGATTGGCAGTCGACTATAAATGGACGCACGGTGTTCCGCTTACATAAGTCAAATTTCGGTCAACTCACTGAAAGTCGCCTCACGAGTCTCCACAATTGAATCAGGTTTCAGTGAATTCATCGAAAATAGACCACAGATCAATTCGAATGCAAAACTTGATTCAGTTGAATTTTGGTCAATTCAGTGAATGCTGTCTATTCACTTAATACTGACCAAACACCGTGCCATGAATGTCCATTGCACTAGGTCGGAATTTAGTCAATTATCTCGAAGTCGAACACATATCGACCGAGAACATACCCATTAAAATGGGCCAACTGCAGTCGACTCAAGGTCAAATTTTTGCACAATCCAACCGTTGATTCTCGGTCAACTTTCGGTCGAACGAATCCGCTAGGGTATTGCAGCAACGACGTTGCACAATAATTAATTGAGGTATGCAGCGGCACGCAATGGGCGCGAGTCATCGCGAAATAGTAACGAAATCCATCGTAGAGTCGAGTCAGCATTTAGGCAATCGCGAGCGACTCGGTAATTAAAGCATTGGCTCCGTAAATATGGAGTCAGATATTAACAGAACATCTTCATATTTCGTTGAAAGACAGAAAATTTTGAGCAATATTTGTTTATACAAATATCTGGAACATGTAATCTATAAACAAGATTAAGTTGGCGTACCTGACCTTTTATCCATATGTAAGGAACCAGGAGCATTCTCTTATCAGTATCCTGAAAACGCCCGACTCTGTGTGGTTAATTATGGTTACAATTATTTGAACAAGAGCTCGCAATTAAGTAGTAAGTGAGACGAGTAGTTCATGCAAGTTTGAAGCACTTCCACGGGAAAACCTGTATACAAGATGTACTTTGATACGATTGGTAATAAACAACACACTGTAAAAAAAATGGCTAGAAAATTAATATAATGAGATATTCCATGTGAAATCGAACGGTCAAAAACCCGACCACTTTCAATATAACTGAAATTCCGCCATCATTTTAAGCTGCACCGAAGACAAGCACATGCATTTTTTCAAAATTTTTGGATGAAATTTTCGAGATGTAGGAATGAATTTCGAAAAACGGAGTTTCTTTTTCTTTGCATGGTTGTATCTTTAAAAATATGTGTTTTTCAAAAAAAAGTATAGAATATAAAAGTTGCTTCTTCACGTGAACTTTCGAGTGCAATTTTTTTTTTTTTCAAATAAAAAAGTTCAACATTGAAATTTTCTTCTATGAGAAAGCCGTTTCTTTTTTTATATAGCTTCCTCATACAGGAAGCTTTGCGAATAAAGGATCGTTATGAGAAAGCGATGTGAAAATTTCAATTTTCGGCTTTTATGTGGAAGCCATATGAAAATTTCAATTTTTAACTTTTGAGGAAGCCATGTGAAAATTTCAATTTACAACTTTTATGAGGAAGCCATATAAAAATTTCAATTTTCAACTTTTTAAAATTATGTTAACAAATAGGCCCATCGCATACCATAATAAACAAAGAAGGACATGAAGTGTAGTTCCTGATGATTCTAAGGCTCATGATTATATCATTTCGGCACTACCAACGAATTTTTCTTCTCTCACTGATCATGTATCTGCTACTTATTTTGTTTCTACATGAATATTTGAAACAGAAACGGGCGTCAGTTGGGAGGTACGATTTTTTTGAATTTTTTTCAAAATTTTGTAGAATTTAAACGGGTGGATCGTTTCTTGTCAAATTTAATATGGAACATGAGTCTATAATAATAGATTTATGTCGATTTTTTAGGCAAATATCGAAAAAAAAATATACGAGTTAGAGTGGAAATGATATTTTTCGAAAAATTGAAAATGTCACCAAACCGAGACCCCTCGACCGATTCTTACCAAATTCAATAACGAACATTGTTTGATGTTGGTATACTTCTATAGAAAGTTTCAGCGCGAAAACTCAAAATTTGCGAAAGCTAGAGCGCGAACACACTTTTTCCAAAAATTTCAAAATCTGATAAAATCTGAACGAATGATTCAATTATTCCCTAAATTGTAACAAACATAGGCACTCAACTGCTCTACATGCGTGCCACATTTCAAGCCGATTGGTAAAACCGTTCTTGAGTTATAGACGGTTGAATTTTGCAGGTCTGGCACACACACACACACACACACATCCATCCAAACATTTTTTCTAAATATAATTTTTCGACGTTTTGGAACATTCCGAACACGTTTTCATTAAAAACTCGAACAGTTTTTTTCGTCTAAACAAAGCTTCCTCTATGAGGAAGCAAACATGAGTTTAGGTGAGATATCATCAAAATACATGAAATACATATACAAATATCATAAAAATACACGAAAATAATATTTTTAGTCTATTACGTCACGTTTATTCGAGTTGAAATTTTCACAGAATATTCCTCAATATCATACAAATGCGTCCAATTTTTTCCAGAATGGGCGTAAGAAACGTTCTAAAATACTGAAAGAAAATTGAAATAAACCAAATTTTTAAAAAAATTATTTTCTATCGCCAGCCAAGGGAAAACCCGATGTAACTCATGCAAAATTCCACTGACCATTTTTATGATTTTTATCATAAAATCTAGTGGTAAAGCCTAGTGGTAGAAAATCATAAATATTTTTTTTAATTTCAATTCTCTTTGAGACACGTGGTAATCTAGAACGTTTCTTAGGCCCATTCTGAAAAAATTGAACGTATTTGGATGATATTGCGAAACTTAACAGAACAGATGCATAAAAAAATTCAAAGTTCAATACCGAAACTACATTTTATATGTAGGAGACACAGACAAGTTTCGCTGCGACCCGAAGTCTGGTTGAAAACTTATTGCGGTAAAAACTATAGACAAATGTCCAATATATTCTTCTAAACATTTTTATTGAGATGAACGAATGAACAGTTTCGAGAACTTCAGATACATCGATGATCTGAAAACTGAAGGGCGTACAGATATACAGACGATGCTTGTACACGTATTAATGGCCTTATAGAATTAAACCGTCGATGTATAATATCTCGCTCAGAATTCAACTGTTAAACAACAGTTTTTCCTTATACCAATTTATCAGCATATACGATCACATCTGATACCATAAAAACATTAGTTTATCCAAAGTAGTCCGTAACGTAGTTGGTAGGGTCATTAGGGAGAAATACCAATCTAGGTAGGGTTGACGGTTCAAAACCACCAAAAAGCCAAAAAGATTTTTTCCGGCTATATTCGTCAGCATATTGTGACGGCCCTGCATTGCATATAAAAGGACGATTCGAATGAGAGAAACATATAGGGTAAAAGTGGGGAATACGGCCCGGTCCATATATCATTGATTTACGTGTTAATCGAGGTGGGCCATATTCTCCACTTTTACCCTAGGTGAAATTAGCGTAGAAGTTAGCGCCCTTACTCAGCACCCGATTAATCCAGTTTCGAATTCCGGTGATCACCCTATGTTTTCTCTTCTCGATGCTTCGCCCATCCATCTGCAATACTAATATCTATAAGTTCCCAAACTCTCCGCTCGACCATTACAAAGTTGATCATAGAGGAGGGAAAAGTCGGAAAACATGGAATTAGTATATTATGCTACAAGGGAGAAAAATGCGTATTTTTACCGAGTGTGAAGTTTGATGCCCGAGCGAAGCGGGGGCAGAAATTCACACGAGGTGAAAATGCACTTTCCTCCCTTGTGGCATACGATATTTTTTTCCGATTTAGTTAAAATACCCACATTTTTTGCATCGCAAAATCGTCATCTTCGCCAATGACCATCTCTCTCCCGGGAGTAATAGAGCTTCCAGCGGGAGTAATGAGCCCTATTACTCCCTAGGGAGTAATGAAATTGTACCGCACATGCGCACATGTTAATAATGATCATCGGTCAATAATAGGCTATTGTCCGCCCGTATTGCACGCAAGGAATGTCGTTATTTTAGAGCAGTCGGGAAAAATAGAACATTACTCCACGGGCAGCCATTCTTTCCCGCACAATTCCATCCACCACAGCGTCGATCCAACAAATTCGTTCATCCACAAACTCTATCACGCACATAGTTTTTGCTTCACGTTTTTCATGTTCACGTGTTTTTTCTTCACATTTCTAATGCCAACACCCTTGTTCCATGCCATTTCGATTGTACACATTTCAATTACGCACATTCCCTACCCCGCAAGCAGTTTGAACCCAGTTAGTTTACCGCGCAAACCGATACGCTACAGTCTCGAGCCAACGCATTTGTTCCTCCACCTATCCAATTGCACACATCCACGCTAAGTTTCCTACACAACCTTTTCTCCACAGGCTCGTTGCTACGCATTTCTATTCACCACATTCATTCCACCAAAAACTTTTCCAACACATTTCTATCGTACACATTACCGCTGTCAATACACCACATGGGAATATCACGCGTGGGTAAGGTAGAACGCTGAGCAGGTTGGTTCGTAGGTAGAGGTTCTCATGCGATTCTATCAGTATGGGCTAACGTAACGAGTTACACTGCGCTGTAACTCGTTACGTTAGCCCATAGTGATAGAATCGCATGAGAACCTCTGCCTACGAACCAAACTGCTCAGCGCTCTACCTTACCCGCGCGTGATATTCCAATGTGATGTATCGACAGCGGTAATGTGTACGATCGAAAAGTCGTGGAAAAAGCGAGTTAACGATAAAAATTTGAAGGGATAGCAGTGTGTACAACCGGATAGGTGGAGGAACAAATGTGTTGGCTCGAGACTGTAGTGTAACGGTTTGCGCGGTAAACGAACTGGGTTCGAACTGCTTGCGGGGTAGGGAATGTGCGTAATCGAAATGGCATGGAAAAAGCGTGTGAGCTTTAGAAATGCGAAGGAAAAATAGTGTGTGAGGTGAAATTTGTGAGGTAACAAATGTGTCGGATCGAGACTGTGATGTATCGGGTTGTACGGTAAACCAAGCGGGTTCGAACTGTTTATGAGGAAATGAATGTGCAGAATTGAAATGTGTACGAAAGAAATGTGATGGAAAAAACGCGAAGAACAAACTATGTGCGTCATAGAGTTCGTGGACGAACGAATGTGTTGGATCGACGCTGTGGTGGATAGAATTGAGTGGGAAATAATGGCTGCCGAAGCGGCCGGAAAAGTGGCAATTTCCGCACCGGGTGATGAAAATACTTGTTTTCATGCTGTTATTTCTTGGTTTCTCTTAGCAAAACTCGAGCCAGACAATAGGCAAGCAGAATCCGAGGAACTATGGTCAAGCCAGAAGCCAGACATGTACACTGCTGTTCATGAATGCCTGGTTTTTCTGATTTTTTATCTTCCTGGATATCTTGCTCTATGTCTTCATGGGGTTGAAGATACCAAGGAAGATATCCAGGAAGACCTCCCGGAAGCCATCCGGGAAGACATCTGGGAAGACATCCGGGAAGACATCCAGGAAGACGCAAGGAAATCCAGGCATTCATGAACAGCAGTGTACCAGCCACACGCGACCCACACAGCAATAAGACAGTATTGTGATATGTGACGAACGCCAGTGCGTAGCCAAACGAAAGATTTGTACTCGCGTATATACTTTCCAGAGATAAGTGATAGTGTAATGTTTGGTCTAGCAAAGTAGTAGCCAAATAACAGCCACGGGATGGCATTCCCATGTCCTGTCCAGGGACTGGATATTCTATAGTGCTTGGCTGAGCTAAGGATCAGCCAAATAATAGCCATCGGGTGGCGTCCCCGAATGCTTTGCAGAGGCAAAATATTGTAGCATTCGGCCGACTGAAACACCTGCCAAATAGTAGCCACGGTGTGGCATTCCACATGCATGCCATAGACAACTCATTTATTTCCACACCAAAGCGATAACGTCAGGTCTGGCCGAGCCAAGGAATAGCCACGGTGTGGCCCGTTTAGCTTGCCGGCCAAGGGTAAGCCAAGATGTGCACCTTGGCCAGTCCAAAGAGTTGCCAGATACCATCCGCGACGAGGGTCTGGCTCTCAAAGCTTGTTTCAAAAGCCCCAGTTAAGCCACACTTTGCCATACGCACGCCAATGACCGAAACAGCTTACCACGAGCTGCCAGACACTTGCCAAGCCAAATTTTTGTACTCGGGGTGCCATTTAAAGATAACTATATTGTTGACTGCATCTACATAGAATTATCACTGCTTTACTTAATTTACATAGTACATTACAGGGCATAGTAAATAGTCCGTGGTGCGTAGTGCAGAGGACAGAATACATTGCCGAAAAATACTGTTGTAAAGCTATATATACATACAACAGGTGCAATAAGAATTGTAAAATTCGGAAGAATTAAATGGTTTTAAAATATTTAAATAATCTCTATATGGCATGGACACAGTAATTGCTCACGGGGCGTTTAAATTACACATTTAAAAAATTTCGAAAATAACAGTTTGAAGGCCATGTCACTTAAGCCAAAAATATGAGAAATATTTTAAGAATCTGAGAATATCGTACAAGTTATCAAGCACAATGCCGCGCGAGACAGCGAGAATAATACCGGAGTATGTTCTTGTAAAGCGTTGACCCACTAACCGCGAAGGAGTTGGAAAAACCAAAATAAGCAAAAATATTGTAAAAACACTTAATGCTAAAGGGATGCAGTGATAAATTATGAAGCATTTGTTTTTACACATTTAAAAATATTATATATGTCTATCAAAATTTAACGTTACTTCCACTAACAAGTAAAGTGAGAAACATTTTTGACTCTCCCCGAAATCGTCTTGGAAGTATTGCGTAAGAGTTGTGCTTCAAATATCCACGCGAGCCTCTACAGGACTCGTACTGGGACAATGTTTTTTTGCACGGGATATGTTTGTTTTTGGCCACAAGTTCAGATATTACATACGTGGTCAAAAAAGCCAATCAAAATCTCGAGAAGCCAACGAAAAAGCATTATAACGCTGTCAAGTAGATTCTTAAATACCTCAAGGACACGTCACGTCATGAACTGTACTTCGAGAGTGGGACCGACGCAAACATTCTCGCTTACGTTTACGCATACCGACATCAACTATGGTGGGAATGTCGAAACCAGGAATATCTACGGCAGGGTACGTGTTGAAATCAGAATCATCAATATTAGCTTGGCGCTCGCAATGACAAACAACAACAGTGTTTTTCACCGGCAGAGCCACTCAACGCCCGAATGACAGTAATCTACATCGATTATGTGAGCGCTTTTTGACTGATAATAAATCCGAAATTTCACAAAGCATATGGTCATTAAATTCCATCCAATACAAGAAACGTATACATCGAAGAAATTCGATTTGCAGTAGATTTTCACCATTGACCAATAAGCGCACATACGAAACCGCTTACTAGAAATATCTTCTAGCATCAAAGAAACATGTAGCGTGCTTCAAATAAATCGACCGTAAAATCAACGACGAATCTTTTCGATACGTCAAAGTGGGAATGGTGAAGCTGTGGACTTTCAAATAAATATACGATGGTTGAATTACAACTTAATTTAATCAACATATTCCCTCCCGAGAACGGATGAATCCTATTAAACTTAAAAATTATAATAGGATGCATTCAGTTTACCAATTATTATAGGTGCAATCAGAAAACTCGCCATTGTTAATGATTTCATTTTATCGAGTGCACATTTACTGTGGATTGCGGTGCGGCTATTGTTTATATCGAAAAGCCTGTCTAGTCAGGCGCCAGTTGTTCTGTTTTTGTTCCTATGGTTATCTAGTGTCTAAAACTTTTCTGTTAGTTTATACCTTTGACGAACGTCATCTTCTCTCCCTCTATACACGTTTATGCCTTAAGGATGGTTACCTTTTTTTATTTAAAAAAAATCTATTTTTCACCGACCGATGTTTCATATTCTTCAAAGGGTTACGAATATGTGTGCCAAATTAGAAATTAAAATTCTCAAAACTGACAAAGTTTGTGACGTATTTTTCCGAGAACTCACGCGAAACTGCACGAAAATCTAAAACTCAAAAAAAAAACGCGAAATCGAGATCTCAAACGTCACCTTCGGCCG
>JAPYZC010001267.1:0-20467 GCA_030522665.1 Ichneumoninae sp. A BG-2022a | reverse complement strand
TATATTATAGAGAGATATATACATATCTCAAAAAGATGGCTTATGTCAAAAAGACATAAGCCCTTATTATTCTAAGTCTTTTACCCCCCCCCCCACCATTGTTATACATCAGCTTATGCTAAATGGACTTAAGCCCTTATTAACCCAAGTCCCTTTAAGCTTAAATGGACTTAGGCCCTTATTATTCCAAGTCCCTTTAAGGTAAATGGACTTAGGCCCTTACAATTGCAATGCCCTTTAAGGACGGACTTGAGCCCTTATTATTCTAACCCTTATGAATATTCTTCTCGTTTGTTGCGGACGAAGCAGTTTTGAGATTCTATTTGGTCGCGATTTACCGGAGAGCCCAGTTTTTCTTCGGTAATAGCGAAACGATTGTAAAAGTACTTTGACGGCGCTGCCTCGGTGCGTTCGGACAAATTTAGGTGAGTCCGATGGTTTCGGGGTTCGAAATCGGATGATTAGCGTCCCGATCTCGTAATCCCGAAAGTTAAGGCTTCGATCACAACCATTTAAAATTTTATTTTGTTCTTAGTTCGACTGAGAATTAACGTTATAAAAAAAATATCCATATATGTAATATATATTATGAATATTAGTCGTTTATTACGGACGAGGTATCAGCTGCGAGATTCAATTTGTTTTGCCGGCACGGTTATTCATCGATAATCGCAAAATTTTCGTGAAACTACTTTAACCGCACACTGCCTCAATGCGCCACAAATTGGATAAATTTCGTGGCGACTCGTTTGCGTGAGTCCGGTGGTTTAGGCGATTAAATTGTGTTCGATCCTCCTCTATCGGTGGATAAAAATCGGGTGATTAGCGCGTCCTGGTCTCGTAATCCCGAAACATAAAGCTGTGTTCACAATACATTTTTTTCTTTCTTTTCTTAATTCGACTAAGAAGGTCGTTCTAAAAAATATACATTTTATTGATTTTCACCGATACATGTGCGGAGGCCAATTATTCTCGGAAAAATATTCTTTCCGCTTATTACCGACGAAGTAGCAGTTGCGAGACTATTTGGTCGAACTTTATCGATGAAAAAACGCGCCGGTAAAGCTCGATCAAATAAACTAAAGTACTTTTGGCCTAAAGTACTTTTGGCCTAAAGTACTTTTGGCCTAAAGTACTTTTGGCCTAAAGTACTTTTGGCCTAAAGTACTTTTGGCCTAAAGTACTTTTGGTCTAAAGTACTTTTGGTCTAAAGTACTTTTGGTCTAAAGTACTTTTGGTCTAAAGTACTTTTGGTCTAAAGCACTTTGATCTAAAGTACTTTGGTCTAAAGCACTTTAGTCGCACTGCCTCGATTCGCTCGGACAAATTTCGGTGATTCGGTGAATCGGATCGTTCCGGGGATCGAACCGATTTCGATCCTCTGTCGATGGATCGAAATCGGGCGATCAGCGCCTCCCGGTCTCGCGAGCCCGGGATCTAAGGCTTCGTTCACAATAACTTTTTTCTCTCATTCTCTGACTAAGGTCGTTCTAAAAAAAAAAATAAAAAAAAAATTATTCATTCACCGATCGATATATCGGAGGCTGATTATTCTCGGAGGAACATTCTTCCCGCCTATTAGCGCCGGAGCACCAGCTGTGGGAATCTGTTTGCTCGAGTTTTGCCGGAGCGGTTTTTCGCGAAATGATTATAAAGGTACGTTAACCGCACTGCCTCGATGCGCTCGGGCAAATTTCATCGCGATTCGTTTGCGTGAGTCGGACGATTTCGGGGATCGAACAGCGCTCGATCCTCCTCCGTCGGTGGATCTGAATCGGGTGATTAGCGCGGTCGCTCGCCGGTTGATTTTCCACGGCAAAAACCACCCGCTGTTAATTGTCTCGTCCGATCTACGCACCGTCGCGGGACAGCGGTGAGCTCGGCTCGGATGAATACCTTCACCGCGTTAAATCAATCGACTGTTACGACCTCGAGGGCAAAATCATATTTAATTGACTCCCGGACATCGTTGTCGCATCAGCTCACGCGAACTCGAGTAACCCGATCGTCATTGCGATACAAAAGTTGTCCTGTCTCTCGCCCAGTCGCTTGGCGAACCGAGGGGAGAGGGGGACAAAACGGACCATCCGTACCGATCGATGATTTTTTTACAAATTTTTCGCAGCACCGAACAACATTCTCATCCCAAATGAACGACACGGTCGTACAGGATATTTGCCACTTCCGGTTTGAAAATCTCATTTTTTTAACGGAAGTGACATCACACTGAAAATTCATCACTTCCGGTTTTAAAAACTCACTTTTCGACCGGTAGTGACGTCTCGCCGGAAATATATCACTCTCAGTTTGAAAATCTCATTTTTCGACCGAAAGCAACGTTTACCCGGTATGACGTCACTTCCGGTCGAAAAATAAGATTTTCAAACCGGAAGTGACGTATTTCCGTCGTGACGGCTCTTCCGGTCTAAGAACAAGATTTTCAAACCGAAAGTGACATACTTCCGACATGACATCACTTCCGGTCGAAAAATAAGATTTTCAAACCGGAAGTGACGTATTTCCGATCTTGCTTAAAGACTTCCTCTTAAGTACTTAGCGTTGAGACGCTGCCGTGTCTCTCGACATAATCTCTCTTCCGGTCGATCAATAATATACTCAAACCGGAAGTTACATATTTACTCTAAATCTCCGAAAAGTCCAAATTTCCGTTTCCCAGATTTCACACTCGATACTCACGACCCGAAGCGCCTCAGCCACAATAATACTTCCGACATGACGTCACTTCCGGTCGAAGAACAAGATTTTCAAACCGGAAGTGACGTATTTCCGATCTTGCTTAAAGACTTCCTCTTAAGTACTTACCGTTGAGACGCTGCCGTGTCTCTCGACATAATCTCTCTTCCGGTCGATCAATAAGATACTCAAACCGGAAGTTACATATTTACTCTAAATCTCCGAAAAGTCCAAATTTCCGTTTCCCAGATTTCACACTCGATACTCAGGACCCGAAGCGCCTCAGCCACAATAACAATAACAATAACAGTAACGATAATCTTCGACGGTATAAAAATCGTTCGCAGCTCGTTATTTTTTTTTTTTTCGCCTTCTTCGAAGACAGCAAAATACAACGAAGCCAGCAACAGCGTCCAGCATCAGGACGCGCGACCTTGAAACTCGAAGATCGAGAGTATATCTGGGAGACTCCCACCATCGGCATCGGGAACGATCGAGCGTGCGGCGTGTATTCTCGGTGGCCATAAGCATCGTGTATAGTTATACACTGGATGGTTACAATATAGCACGCCGACTGCCCCTTCCCACATGGTGCTCGCTCGAAGCCGCGGAAGGTCTGATCCTTGGAACTTTCTTATAAATGAAGGTCCGACGTCGGCTCGAGTTTCATTTTATTCTCCATCCCTCGGCGACGGAGGGTTACACACGCGGGCGTCGTGTATACCTCCGCAGTTTGTATATATATATATATACACATGTATATATGTATATAGATTCGCTCTGCCGTCCGGTTTCCCTGAGGGTGTTGAAAATTTCACGACAGTGTTTCTCTGTACTGTACTCGAAAGTGCGGGCTCCACGGCTGTCCGTACAGTACGAATATCCGGCGTATCTAACAAGTGTTCACGAATAACAAAGGCGGCAAGCGCCACGCGGCTCGCCGCCTCCGCGACTACCCTCGAGATTAAACGACAAAAGTACACGAAATAATAATATCGGGCCGGAGGATTTCATCCCACGGATCATCCGACGAATTCCACTGGGAAGGAGAAAACGTTCGCAGCTTTAAAAATATATATTAAAAAATATAAGTGAGTAAGTCGCTATTTCGTGACGATGGAATTAAATTCGAGCGAGAAGAGTGAGGTGAAGCAGGTCGACGAAATTCAACGGATGTGCGATGGGAGATTTTTCATTAGCAATCGAGAGTAGAAACTTAAGTGCGCTTCTGCGACTGCGATATTTAGAAAATCATTTTTTTATTAATACGAATGTAAAAAAAATATTACGCGTAAATATATATTTATTAAATAAATGCATTTATTATTGTATGTATTTATTAAATAAATTGCATTAAATAAATGCGTTTATTAAATAAACGTATTTATTAAATAAATGTATTTATTAAATAAATGCATTTATTAAATAAACGCATTTATTAAATAAACGCATTTAATAAATAAACGCATTTATTAAATAAACGCATTTATTAAATAAACGCATTTAGTAAATAAACGCATTCCTTGAATAAACGCATTTATTAAATAAACGCATTTATTAAATAAATGTATTTATTAAATAAATGTATTTATTAAATAAATGTATTTATTAAATAAATGTATTTATTAAATAAATATATTTATTACATAAATATTTTTATTGAATAAATAAGCAATCCCATCGAAACAAAATCTTTTTCTGGATTTGTCGAGAGAACTTTTTTACATCGCACAGCGCGATTTCTGTTAAGGGGCAGATTTTTCGGAGGCTTTTGCGCGAACTGACGAAAACGAATGTCGGATCGAATCCGGAACAGGTTGGCTCGATCGAAACCTCGTGCGTACAATCGTGTGATGCATACGCGTTCCCGTTGGCTCGGACTTCGTGAAAGTGGTCTGGACGATGCAGGCAAAATAATTGGCGCGGCACTGTACCCGAGTGTCGAAACAATTGCATTCTTGTTCTCGTTCTCCGCCGTTGCGAACCACCGACGGGACAATGTCTCCGCGCAATTTGCAACCGGACACGCGCCTACTCCGCTATCATTGCGTACTCATACGAGGTAACGCCTGTAACAACGCTCCGAGTCCGTTATTCCGCGGCCGCCGAGCCCCCGACATCGCACCGAGACTCGACAAAATTTTAAACAAATACATATATATAAACAAATAAAAAAATTAATTAATGATTAAAAAATAAAAAAATAAATATGTATGTAAAGAAATTAGTAATTAAATAATTTATAATTATTAATCCCGCGGCTTCTCCAAGTTCCAAGACTTGAAAAAATGTTAAACAAATATTTATGTAAACAATTAAAAAATTTAATAATTAATTATTAATAACTTTTGATAAATATATGTAAAGAAATAAATAATTCAATAATTTTTAATAAATATGTATGTCCTTCGACCTTCGATAAATCGCGGCGTTACAATAAAATTTCACCGGAGATCGCTGATAAATTAATCGATAAATATCGCGGATAAAGCTGGTAATTCATTGTCATCGTTTCCAACTAATCAACTTTGGCGCGTTATTAATATCCGTGTGCGTAGAGGATCGAAAAGATATGCATGAGAATCGTTGGGCAACACTTCTTTCGCCATACGGTATCGGGTTATCGCGACCAAAGATCGAATTCTCGGCTCACGGATATGACGTATACATTGTTTTGTCGAACCGATCAAGCGTGGAACTGAGTCACGACTGGACGAGGGGAGAACGCATGAGAAATGAATGAAATTTTAGAACTTCAGAAAAACAAAAAAAAAACAAACTCAATTATGCAGAAAAAAACCGACGAATTTATTTAGCAAAAAAAATTTTTCCGTTTATTTTTTTTTACAATTTTTGAAAAATAATTTGTTGATAAGTCTCGGTGAAAGGAGCGCCTTATCGGCTCGACGATTCATCCGAGTTTACGGGGAAAGAACGGCTTTAATAAATTTAATTAATTAATGGCCGATGATTTAATAAATCATCGGCCAATTATAATCAATCCGCTTCGAATGACTGCAGAAATTAATAATTCTGAGGAAAAAAGCACTGTGAAAAAAATTACATGGTTGAAGCAACAGTACTGACTTTTTACCGTAAAAAATAGTCCCCAAGGGAAACGTCTACATTTTATAGTTACGGCAATGACAAAAAATCATGGTTGCGACCATAACTATAGTTCAATCAATTGAACATATACTATCAGAAATTATATGCACAATAAAAAACGTTTGTACTTTTTACAATAACTTATTGTCCACAAATGTCCACAATTTTTTATTTTTTTTTTCGCCTTTTACTGACAAAAGTACAAACTAAAATTGTCAACGACACGGGATATAAAAGGATCGGTTCGTATATTCAAATATCAATAATGTATCATAAAAAAAGTGACAAACGAGTTTGTCACTTATCAAAAAAAAATATTTTTTCGAAATTATTTTCTACTTTGTGTGATAACTATATAGATAATTATGAGACACAGTAAAAAATAATTTCGTCAAATCAGAATGCGAAAATCTATTCGTTATGGTAGGAAATACTGTCCTTTCTCTCAGTGCGTTAATTCTTCACGTACGGGATCTTTGTTCAGCGAGAACGTAGACTTTGCCACGACGCAACCTTCGAATGATTCGAATAACAAGTTGATGTGTTCAAAAAAATCTGTAAAAATTCACAGACGTACCTTGAAGTGTCGTTTTTTTTATAAGGCAGAAGAAAATTGTATCACGAACATGCGTATCGGTCTTATACTTAAAAGAAGGCATGGTCGTTTCCTCTCGACAAAAAGTCCCCGTATGTACTTGAAGCGTTAATAATCGCTTTCGACGGCGCTCCATCGATCTTCGCAATTGCAAATAAATATTTTTATGGATTTAAATCAATACTTTTATGGATTTAAATCAATATTTTTATGACTTAAATCAATATTTTTATTGATTTAAGTCAATATTTTTATTGATTTAAATCAATATTTTTATTGATTTAAATCAATATTTATTTGCGAGGCGCCCACCAAACAAATTATTTTTCTGCGTGTATTATTTTGCTGATGTTTTCTGGGTGTTTCTGGATCTGAGTTTTCCGGTTCTTTTGAACGTGCGTTCAAAATGCCACAAAGCTCGCCTAACCGATAAACTTTCAGCGTCTCGCAGCCTCGATTAAGTAGCTGATTTACCCTCGAGTGTCGAGCCGACAAACTCCGATTTCCGCGAAACGGCATAAAAATTCCTTACCATTCGCGTAATGTCTATTCTCTCGTGTGGAATTGCGCCCAATTATCTCGGTCCATTTTTATGAACAATTATATAAGAAAACGCGTATGGTCTTGATTAACTGAGAGAACAAGATAATAAAAAAAAAAATTATAATCAACGGAGCAACAGAGGCAGAAGGCAGGTCAGGTCGGCAGAAGCGGTACTTTTGTGCAATGAGTGACGATTAAAGTGCCCGAGCGTTTCGTACAAAGTTGCCGATGCGTCGTCACCGGTCGATTCCGCAGTCCCGTGCATCTTCGCCTCCCGCGATGGAACAGTTCGAGGCGAACATTGAATTATTCGCAAAAGTGGGAAGTCGTAATCGCGCCGCGAGGTCCTTCGATGTAATTATGCCCTTTCCCGCTTAATTGCACCGCGGCTTTTATCCGACCTAATAAATGCATTTATTAAATAAATGTATTTATTAAATGAATGTATTTATTAAATAAATGTATTTATTAAATAAATGTATTTATTAAATGAATGTATTTATTAAATGAATGTATTTATTAAATAAATGCATTTATTTAATAATTATATTTATTAAATAAGTGTATTTATTACATAAATGCATTTCAATCGAAAAGCGAAAATCGCGAATTTCAATTTTCAACTTTTATGAGGAAGCGATTTGAAAATTTCAATTTTCAACTTTATGAGGAAGCGATATGAAAATTTCTTTTTTTATTAAATTAAGGTATCTATTAAATAAATGTATTTATTAAATAAGTGTATTTATTACATAAATGCATTTATTAAATAAATAAACAATCCCACCTAAACAAATTTTTTTCTCAGTCAGGTCGGCAGAAGCGGAACTTTTGTGCAATTGTAAGTAACAATTGAAGTGCCCGAGCGTACAAAGTTGCCGATGCGTCGTCACCGGTCGATTCCACCGTTCCGTGCATCTTCGCCTCCCGCGATGGAACGGTTCGAGGCGAACATTGAATTATTCGCAAAAGTGGGAAGTCGTAATCGCGTCGCGAGATCCTTCGACGTAATTATGCCCTTTCCCGCTTAATTGCACCGCGGCTTTTATCGGACCTCGACGCCAGGCACATTTTTTATGACCTCCTCTCAATCGCGTATGTTTCCACGGAAGCGAAACTGATCATAAAAAAAATTAAATTAAATTAGATCTTACAAAAAAAAAAAATAGTACTTGAAAAGATTCAGGAAACGAATTCCGGAAGAGAGGTTTGGACTTCTGATGTGCAGGCTGAAATATAATTTATCGCCAATTTGTGCGGAACTGGCGGCCTTTTATTAGCGAATAACCGCGGGCGCTCTGATTATTTTTCATACCTTCACCTTCGTCTCTCCCTCGCGCCTTTAATAGTTTCATCGCCGCGGCCGGCCCGCGACTCGCGGCCTTCGATTCCACTCGCACGCACCTTTCTTCAAACGTCACGCGCGAGCGCGACGGTTCGTGAACGGGCCGAGATGGAAAAGGAACGAATTTGGTCCTGAAACGAGAGTAATGAGCTTGAAGCGCGACTCGGTTATCAACGATTTTTATTATCTGTGAGCGTTATCTGTTTATTATCTGTGCTAAAAAACTGGGACTGTTTTTTTTTTTTTTACATGCTTTACCAATTTTTCAGTACTGACTTGGCATTGTTAATATGCTACACATATGAATCAAATCATGCACGATTATCCGCGACAAGGTTATCGATTATTTTTATTATCTGTGCGCGTTATCTGTTTATTATCTGTGCTAGAAAGCTGGAGCGTTTTTTTTTTACGTGCTTTACCAATTTTTCAGTTCCGACTTGCCATTGTTAATATGCTACACATATGCATCGAATCATGCAGGATTATGCGCGGGCTCGGTTTTCGATTATTTTTATTATCTGTTTATTATCTGTACTAGAAAGCTGGAGCTGTTTTTTTTTTACGTGCTTTACCAATTTATTCAGATCCGCCTTGGCATTGTTAATATGCTACACATATGCATAAAATCATCCAGGATTATGCGCGACTCGGTTATCAATTATTTTTATTATCTGTGAGCGTTATCTGTTTATTATCTGTGCTAGGAAGCTGGAGCTGTCTTTTTTTTACGTGCTTTACCAATTTATTCAGATCCGCCTTGGCATTGTTAATATGCTACACATATGCATAAAATCATGCAGGATTATGCGCGACTCGGTTGTCGATTATTTTTATTATCTGTGAGCGTTATCTGTTTATTATCTGTGCTAGGAAGCTAGAGCTGTTTTTTTTAACGTGCTTTACCAATTTTTCAGTACTGACTTGGCATTGTTAATATGCTACACATATGCATCAAATTATGCAGGATTACGCGCGACTCGGTTATCGATGATTTTTATTATTTGTACGCGTTATCTGTTTATTATCTGTGCTAGGAAGCTGAAGCTGTTTTTTTTTACGTGCTTTACCAATTTTTAAGTTCTGACTTGGCATTGTTAATATGCTACACATATGCATAAAATCGTGGAGGATTATAGAGGACAAAAATAATAAAATAAAAAATTATACAGTAAACAATACAAAAAAATAGACGACCTTTAGCGGTGAGAAATATTTGTCGAACGTGCAAATGTTTTCTTTTTACCGTGTGACTTTGCATAAACCGGTAAACGGGTACCGGTTTCGATTGAGCCATTGAGCCGGCTCGAATCAACGAACTGCATTAATCTATCGCAATCGAATTAAAACCCACGCACGTCGCGCGTTCGATATAACGAGCCAGACGGACGATTATACTTTGTGGATTATAGTGATCAAACACGGTATTAGCAGCACTTGTCGGCGACGTCGTATTTCGTATGTTCGGCGTGCGATAAATTAAAAAAATAAAATAAAAAAAATATCATATATATATAAAAAAATATCATCTATAAAACTTGTAAATATCAAGGGCGTCAACGTCATGAGGATAGACGTCGTAGCCTTCCAGAAAAACGATACCATCGCTGTAATTACACGATGTAACGTATCATTGTCCGCGATCTACAAAACTGTTTGTTTATCAACAAACTGTAGTAAAGATTATGGGAATCGTTCGTAGTCACCTTGATGCGTGCATTTTTTTTATAACACAGAAAAACTATTAAATTGATGTATACATTTTTTTTTTAATTATGTTTTTAAAAATGTATGTATTAAGAAAAATAAACATCCGCATTATCGTTGCAAACGAAGGAAGTCGTTGTGATAAATGAAAAACTTACAATTTTTTTTTTATGTAAAAAAAAATTATTTGATTTTCAGTACGCTCGAAATTTAGAAACGGGATAGAATCGATTCAGCAAGCCGAACCGAAGACGTTGTGAAAAGTGACAAACTCGTGGATTTGTTTAAAATTTTTTTTTTTAATTTAATTTAATCTTTATTTTTATTTAAATTAAAAAAAAAAATAAAAAAAATTTATTTAATTTTATTGTTATTTTAATAAAAAATAAATAACCAAATTTGATGTTCGTTACGCTCGAGAATTAAATAAGGTGTAGAATCAATTCAGCAAGGTGAACGAAGACCGTTCTGAAAAGTGAGAAAAACCTGTAGATTTTTTGTTTTATTAAAAAAAAATATAAAAATTTGATCTTCGTTACGCTCGAGAGTTGGATACGGTATAGAATCGATTAAGTACGCGCTATGGGAGGAATAATACCGGCTCTGGCACAGATGCGGCTGCACAGATGATACAGCGAGTAATGGAATTAACGTTTATTATAATAATTCTCGTTCCGTCTCAACGATTCTGGCTCAAGGTTTCCCAGACGGGGAATTCGCGTACGTATGACACAGCTCGATTTGCTTGCTCGTCGTTTTTTTTTTTTTTTTTTTTCCTTGGAACAGCACACGCACGTGTTTTGTTCCGTCTATTATACTCTCTATGTCGCCTGCCACACGACGAGATCGAGTGACGTGCGGATTACAATGACTCTTTTAAAAATCTCGACGTTCTCGTGGGTTCCCGTTACACCTATGAATACGCGCATCGTCGTCGGGTGACGCATTTCCATCGCAGTGTAAAGGCATAGACAATTCGCGAATAAACGTCAATACGGATGTCCCAAGAGAGATCTATCAGGATATCTATATTCGCGTTATTCGCGGATTGTTTGTCTGCGCGATCGACGCGAAGTGTATTTTACGCAGGTATGACCGTGTCGAGTAAACACTTCGACTATCTGATGTATTCAGTTTATCTGATACATTGAATCTGATGTACTCAATTTATCTGATAGATAGAATCTGATGTATTCAATGTAGTCTTCTTTTTAAGGATTATAAATTTGCCATTCTTTTTTTTTCACGATCATAGGGATTGATTGCTGCAATATTTTCGGAAAGGACCGGAAGCGACGTCGCTTCCGGTGAAAAATTGAGATTCTCAAACCGGAAGTGACGTTTTCCCCTGTGACGTCACTTTCGGCGAAAAATTGAGAATTTCCAAACCGTAAGTGACGTTTTTCTCCGTGACGTCGCTTCCAGTGAAAAATGGAGATTCTCAAACCGGAAGTGACGTTTTCCTCTGTGAAGACGCTTTCCGTTAAAAACTGAGTTTTTCAAACCGGAAGTGACGTTTTCTCCTATGACGTCACTTCCGGTGAAAAATTGAGATTCTCAAATCGGAAGTGACGTTTTCTCCTATGACGTCACGTCCGGTGCAAAATTGAGATTCTCAAACCGGAGGTGACGTTTTCTCCTACGACGTCACGTCCGATGAAAAATTGAGATTCCCAAACCGGAAGTGACGTTTCTAATATAACGTCACTTCCGGTGGAAAAATTGAGATTCTTAAACCGGAAGTGACGTTTTCTCCTATGACGTCACGTCCGGTGCAAAATTAAGATTCTCAAACCGGAGGTGACGTTTTCTCCTACGACGTCACGTCCGATGAAAAATTGAGATTCTCAAACCGGAAGTGACGCTTCTAATATAACGTCACTTCCGGTGGAAAAATTGAGATTCTTAAACCGGAAGTGACGTTTTCTCCTATGACGTCACGTCCGGTGCAAAATTGAGATTCTCAAACCGGAGGTGACGTTTTCTCCTACGACGTCACTTCCGGTGGAAAAATTGAGATTCTTAAACCGGAAGTGACTGTGCACGCCAACCCGATGTCAGACCGAGGGCGACGTCGACTGAAAAGGATAATACCGAATGTGTAGTGAAAATCGAGGCGGTCTCATTAGTGAAATGTATTGGACACATTTGTGGTATAATGATCGACGGGATTACAATCGAGTCGCGTATACCGTAACATCGAGGTCGGGGACGATTGTCGAGTAGTCGACTTCTGGAATTACTCGTTTTACACGTGCGACAAGCGTACAATCCGTTATACATGCGATCGTGCGGCAAATTGGCTGTGTAACGGCGAGTCACGACGAAAAAAAAGATTATATTCCGACATCATTCTGCCCGGTGCATTCGATCAAGTGCAGTCGATCAAGTGCATTCGATCGCACTGTCGCGCTTGGGTCAAGGGTAAACATTCACTTTTTTTTTAACAAGCTCGTCACGTCGCGCCAGACTTCTTCTTCTGCTTCAAAACTTCCGGGATCTCGGATGACTGCAATGAGACTCTTCGAAGATTGTCCAGTCATTAAGACAGAGCGACGCAATTATAAAAAAAAAATACAAAATGAAACATCATGGAGAACGGACTGTTTTTTTGAAATACTGTTATTTCAAGCTCGAGAAACCGACTCGGTACTGAATAATGAAGATATCTGCATGAAACTAAATTTCATCAATTTATAACTGCTGTCTTTTGCATCGCTCAAACTTCGCTCGGGAAAGATCACTTAGAAAATAAAATTCTACAAGTTAACACATTTTTTGGGTTCTTCCTAAAGTCGCGCATTGATAGAGACTTGCGAAAGATGAAATTTGGGTCGAGGTAAAGATTCTTTTTCTTTTAACAAGCTCCTTTACCAAGCAAAATAAAAATACAATTAAATCATGGAGAACGAAGTTTTTTTTTAATCCTGTTATTTCAAGCGCGAGAAGCCGACTCGACACTGAATAACATCTATAACAATAATTGGAAGCCATGCGTCTCTAAAATCTCGACAAGATTCGGAGATCGTCCAGTTATTGAAATGCCTTGACTCAATATAAAATAAAAATTAAAATTAAATTAAATCATCTAGAACGAAGTTTTTTTTAATCCTATTATTTCAAGCGCAAGAAGCCGACTCGACACTGAATGACAACTATAACAATAATTGGAAGCTATGCGTCTCTAAAATCTCGACAAGATTCGGAGATCGTCCAGTTATTAAAATGCGTTAAA
Organism: Ichneumoninae sp. A BG-2022a; assembly: GCA_030522665.1. NCBI lineage: Eukaryota > Metazoa > Arthropoda > Insecta > Hymenoptera > Ichneumonidae > Ichneumoninae sp. A BG-2022a. The sequence continues at coordinate 7,240 of JAPYZC010001267.1, read as the reverse complement.
TCAATATTAAAAATAAAAATAAAAATTAAATTAAATCATCTAGAACGAAGTTTTTTTTAATCCTATTATTTCAAGCGCGAGAAGCAGACTCGATACTGAATAACATCTATAACAATAATTGGAAGCTATGCCTCTCTGAAAACTCGACAAGGTTCCGAGATCGTCCAGTTATTGAAACCGCAAGAACTGAATATTAAAAATAAAAATAAAAGTAAAATTAAATCATGGAGAACGGATTTTTTTATTCTGTTATTTCAAGGGCGAGAAAACGACACTGAATAACAAGTATAACAATAATTGGAAGTGATCCGTGTCTAGATTCGGCTCTCTCGTCATAGTCAACGCGATATGATTTTCCGATCGCCTGCGCAAAACGATTGTATGCTAATACAGTTTCTGCGTGAGGAGACCTTGAAGCATCGCCGATCGCTATTGATTCGGATCTCGCTGCGATTTTATTCAAGCCGATCGCGATGGAGATACATGAATATTTACCTGAAAATGTTCTGTCGACATCATTTTTTTTTTTTTTTTTCATCAATATTTTGCATTATTCAATTTGCGTAGTCACGTCGTAAATCGGATAATTCATCGTTTTTTGTTGCTCGTTATAGTTCCGAGAAAAGTGAATCGGATTTTTTTATATCGTAACTATGTAAAACCGAGATACGCAAAGTAGCGTTGCATTGTTACAAAGACGGAGAATAATTGATGTTGCACGAATGGCGAGATGCAAGAGCGAAACTCCTTATAAAACTATAACGACAAGGAAAATGCGCTTAACGACTCGGACAACGCACCTAATTGCGCAATCCAAAACTGTCTCGCAATCTTGGCTCGTAAGAAATTCCGCGATGCGCGAAAAGCGTGATAAATTTATCTTCTAAAGGGCAAAATAACTTCGCACCTAACGATTAACGTAATGGTTGGGTACGAAGAAAAAAAAAGAATTGAAAAATTCTGAATTCGTCATAGCTTAATATCCACAGATTACACTGAGAAATAGAAATGATTCAAAGGTGTTATTTGGTTGGCACAATAAAAACGAATAATCGTTTAACATAACAATACTTTAATTTTAACACACAAACAACAGCATTGAATGTATATTTGGATTTTTTATGTTTTGTTGTTTTTATGTTTTATGTGTTGTTTGTATGTTTTGATTTGAACGCAACTTTTGATCAATCGAATCATTTTTTTTCTCAGTGTTAGAAAGATCTGTATGATAATTTGATTTTTTTTTAATCAAACAATCTTTGATGAAAATTACAACAGTGTATTGATGAACTATGCCAAAATCGATCTAAGCAGCCCCGGTAGTTTTTTATCTACGTCAAGTACCTTGCTTGTGTATTCGCCAGGGCAAACATAATTCCAATATCATCGATGGTAATTTTTATGGTGCACCGAAATTACTGTAATTGGTACGTAAAAAGTGGCGTAAAAAGTGACACAAGTTCATCTTCAAAGCGACAAAATAAATTCGCGCCCAACTATCAGCGTAATAGTTGGGCACGAAAAAAAAATGTAATAAAAAAGTTTAATATCCACTGTTTAAGACAGATCGGTCCGATAATTTTATTTATTTTTTTTGTGGAAAATCGTTGGTCAAATTCGCAAGGTATCGATGAAATATGCCCAAACTTGTCTCGGCGTAATAGTTGGGCATGAAGAAAAAAATGTAATAAAAAAAGTTTAATATCCACAGTTTAAGAAAGAACGGTCCCATAATTTGATTTTTTTGTTTTGTGGAAAATCTTTGGTCAAATTCGCAGGGTATCGATAAAATATGCCCAAACTTGTCTCGGCGTAATAGTTGGGCACGAAGAAAAAAATGTAATAAAAAAAGTTTAATATCCACAGTTTGAGAAAGATCGGTCCGATAATTTGATTTTTTTTTTGTGGAAAATCTTTGGTCAAATTCGCAAGGTATCGATGAAATATGCCCAAAACTTGTCTCGGCAGCCCCGACAATTTTTGTTAAATCTACGACAATTTTTGTTAAATCTACGACAATTTTCCTGTTCGTCTCGTCACGAGCGCAAACGCAATTCCAACGGCATCGACGGTAATTTTTATAGTGCAATAAAATTACGGTAATTGAAGTCTCGATGCTCGATACGGATATCGAGCCTATCATCCTCATCACCACAAAATCATCCGCGTTGCCGGATCGTTCGCAGGGATTATTCATACATGCGGGCACATTCATTCGATTAAATGAATAAACAATGGTCAATCGCGTCAGATCGAAGTTTCATGCTGGCCTATAAATCACCGTGATTTGTCGCGTTTCCCGTAACGGCGAATTAATATCGCGACGCGGAGGGTTTTCAGCGAGTAATCGCAGCTGCATCGCGACAGGCGACGCGACTATTCCAGGTTTTTAATTTGCCGTCGAGTGTCTTGCACGACATTGGCGCATTGGAAAAAAATGTACGACAATTTCCGAGGAGACCAATATGACAATATATAATAATTTAATTTTTTTTCTTTCTTTTTTTCCAGCGGTTCTCAAATTAATTTTTATAATGATACTGCTTCGTCAACGAGGGAAAAAAAGTATTTGTTTAAGTAACGACTGTACGTCGATTACCAGCGTGTATCCATTACTCGGTAATAATTGACGCGCGAGGAGAAAAAAAAAGCGCCGCAAATCCTAGACTTATGGATACGTTTGTTTTTGCATAATGTACAGTTAGAGAAGCACTCGACATAGTCGACGTTGATAAAAATAAAAGTAAACTTGTTCACTGTTTGTGGAACATTAACAGTAAAAAGGTTTCGTTTTTTTACTCGACGTCAATTACAAAAAAAACAAACGAAATAAAAAAGAATGAAACATTTTCACTGTTTCTGGAACATTGACAGCAAAAATGGTTCGTCGTTTTACTCGACGTCAATTAAAAAAAAATAAAACGGAATAAAAAAGAACCATTTTGACCGTTTATGGAACATGAACTGCAAAGATGGTTTGCATTTTCACTGTTCATTTGATTTTGACACAAGCATTAGAAATACAATACGTAAATAAATTGAAAAAAAAATAAATTAAAATGAATAATTTTTACTGTTCATTCGATTTTCACAGAATCATTCAAGAATTATCTCGTCGTATTACGTCGATTACGGCATAAGTAAAAAAAAAAGAATCATTTCCGCTCTTTATGGAACATGAACAGTAAAAAAAAATCAGTTTTTTTACTCGCCTTCAATAAAAAAAATTAACAAAACAAACGGTTTGTACTGTTTATGGGGCATAAACAATGAATGGGTCTTTTGTTTGCCAACAGTTTTGCATTTTTAAACGTCGATAGAATGAGCACGCGGACGAACTTAGTCGTGACGACGTGAGATCGTGCCGTGAATAATAATAGATCGAACGCCTGCAGGATTCACGGAAAAGTGTATTTGCGACAGTTACGGAACAACGGAGTGTCCTTCCCCTTTATTATTTTGTATTGCGTTCGGTCGCCGATAAGTTTTCATTGCCACGCGGAATTGGTGCGACAATGGAAAATCGTCGGACTCGTCGCGCGATAAGCTGCCCAACGCGACGCAAGCGCCTGCGCAAGATATTGCCGATCTTTGTATAAATATGAATTTAAAAAAAAGTGAAAGGCAGAGAGACGTTAAGTAATTAACGCCGGCGCACGTCCACGGGTGTGTCCAAGACCTTGAGCACACTTAATAATAATCAAAGTGTCGTTAAATCGTAAATAAATATTTCAAAATCATGGCAATTTTTTTGTAACTCTTTTTCAGGCGAAGATGTTGCCTGTCTAATAATAATCAAAGTCTCGTTAAGGCGTAAATAAATGTTTCGAAATAATTATGATTTTTAAAGAAAATCTTTACTGGGTTGTGATGTCGCGTGTTTGATAGTAATTACAGTCTCGTTACGAGGCTGGATCTTCCTGTTTTACCGACGGAGAACCGACTTTAGATTATTCGCTGTAAAAAAAAAATTGTAAATTTAATGTACCGGACTGGAAGTTTTTGTGCAAAAACTGGTATCTTTAATTTAATGTACAATTATGATGAAAAATTAATGTACTTTTTAATGAAATTAAAGTAAATTATTGAAAGTACAGTATTTCGAATGTTTTTAAGACTGAACATTAATTTTTCATCGCAATTGTACATGTAAGTTAATATATCAGTTTTTGCATAAAAACTCCCAATCCGGTACACTAAATTTCATACTTTTTGTTTTACAGTGTGTATATAAAATATTCTAGAACTCACACACTTAAGAGGGCACGCCGATTCTCTGAATTTTCTAAATAATATTAATATCTCCCGAATATTCCAAAAGTCGTCTCAAAGTTTATTGTAAATAGAAATCCATGTAAAGTTTATTTCACACATTGTAAAAAAAATTCGTTGAAAATTAATGAACGGTATTGGAAGCTTGTTTACATAAATTGTTTCTGAAATTTCAAACACATGTGCGTTGCAATTTTGCAGTAAAATTTTTATCTTTTATAAAAATGTTTGTTAATTTCAGGCGAAAGATTTCTAATTATAATATTTGGTTTTTTTATTTTACAAAACGAAAGTACATTAATGTTCAATTAATGTAAGTAATGCAAGAAAATTTCAAATTTCGGTAAATCAAATTTACAATTTATTTTTAAAGTGTACGTTTTTAATTTTAATTTATGTTAATTTATGTTTAAAGTTTACGTTTACTGTTCACTTGTGGCAACTGATCGACCAATGAAAAAAGCGCATGAATGTAGTCTAGATTACGATGTGGACACTTCGTTCATGCTTTTTCGCAAACTGTAATATTCGAATTTCTTAATTCCTTGTGCATTATCAATAAAAATTTGCCTGTACACTGAAGCGTTAACGTCAATATTACAGCCGTGCACGACTCGAAGCGTAAGCGCAACATATTAGCAATTCTAAATTGAAACTAAGAAATCGCCTAGTTCCGTCGTTAAAAAGGAACGCAAGGAGTTAAAAACCGGTCCAGCATACGTCGTAAATAAATGTTTCGAAATGATAGTGATTTTTTTTCAACTCCCTTCGGGCAAAGATGTTGCATGTCTAATAATAATCAAAGACTCGATAGGTCGTAAATAAATGTTTCGAAACGATTCTGATTTTTTAAATCGTTTTTCAGGCAAAGATGTTGAGCAACGTGGTGCAGAAGTTAAAATTTCTTTACAAACCGTACGCCCTGGGTGTCGTGTCGCTGGGCTATGTACTCGGCGAGCTCGGTCACTATATGATCGGTAAGTTGACGATCGATTAATTGATTATCCAATAAAAAAAAAATTATTAATGAATTATGGAATGTTTTTTTAAATTACTTAATTAATGAAGTAATTATGGAATATTTTTTTTAATTACTTAATTAATGAATCAATAAATGATCAAATCAATGATTAATTAATGATCCAATTATTTTCCAATGCAATCAGGTGTAACGAGCAAGGCAACGGCGGAGGATCTTCACTACGGTGACATATCGTGCCAGCTCAATACGACGGATTTTCCTCTAATCGCGCTTCCTGTTCAATGCGAATCTGCAAATAATTCGGAGTAGTAAGTTCATTCGCCAATCTTACTTGAAAACTAATTACATCGCTATCGGATTTTGAATCTCCATAAAAAAAAATCTACGGGCATAGATAAGCATTATAATAAAATTTACATAGAAAGAGGTTTTTTTTGTGGACTCTGAGAGCATTCAGGATCTATTAATATAGAATTTGCACCGGTGCGTTACATTTCAAAAAATTATCGATCTTACAAAACAGATCGAAAAACCATTTGGGAAAATCGGGAAAAATTTTTTTGACATTTTGTCCAACCCGATTTAGCGATTTCATTCGTCAATCTTGCTTAAAAATAATTACATCGCTATTGGATTTTAAATCCCCATAAAAAAATCTACGTGGCATAGATAAGCATTATAATAAAATTTACATAGAAAGAGGTTTTTTTTGTGGACTCTGAGAGCATTCACGATCTATTAATATAGAATTTGCACCGGTGCGTTACATTTCAAAAATTTATCGGTCTTACAAAACAGATCGAAAAATGATTTAGGGAAAATCGGAAAAAAAATTTTGAGTTTTTGTCCAACCCGATTCAGCGATTTAGTACACTGATTGAAGCAGATCTCAGGATTTTTGCGCTTCTTATCGAACGGTGTTTTTTTCTGACAAAAATTTATTCCTTATTTGTCGATTTTTTTTGTTGGAAAAAAAAATTTAAAAAAAGCTTGAGATCTAAGATCCGACAGGAAACGATAGCGGGTCGTTGCCGATATTCTCCGGAACGGTTGAGAGAACAAATCACGCGGTGGCAACAACGAACAGTTTACTCAGCGATCGCGTTCGTAACAGTATTTATGGATTACCCGTGAAGCCACGTCTTGATAGCAAGTAACGTAAGAAATAAGAAGAATATTCTCTCTCTCGGCAAAGTGATCGTTGCGTGGCCGATCGAGCGTGAAAAGCGGCGTCGCGATCGATCGAAAAATCGCGAGGAAACGATCGTCGGACCGATCACACAATTGTATAACGCTCAACGACCTTCGTCCTCGCGGTATAATTTGCCTCTCCAAGAAACGCCATACGCTTCTCTCTGTAATGAAGATTCTTTTATTTCTTTTGCTTTTTTTTCCTATGAAGAAGATACTTCGTTTTTCTGAACGTCGCTCTAACGTAGCCACATCGGCATGAAAATTTTTCACATTTTTTTTCTCGCAACCATTCATGCTTGTGATTGTTTATTTTTTTTGTGTACATTAAAGATAATGTTTCGTGTTCTGTATGAATTACTATTACGAGGAAGCAAAGTGGATATTAAAATACAATAAAATTTTAAAAAATGTTTTTTTTTTGTCATGAACATAGATTTTTATACAAAGATTATTATGCTAAATTTGTTTAAGTCATGTTTTGCCGTTTCGACAAAGATTCCTGACGCCTTCGAAAAAACGCCAAAGTCGGTCATCCCAGTGAAACGCGTAATTTCCGTCTTTGCTCGGAGGACTGTCGGGATTTAAAAATCAAACGAAATCAAATCAAATCGAATCGAATCGAATCGAATCGAATCGAATCGAATCGAATCAAATCAAATAAAAAAATGATGAAATCAAAACATGGTTAAATCAAAAAAATGATTCAATCAAAAAATGATTCAATCAAAAAATGATTCAATCAAAAAATGATTCAATCAAAAAATGATTCAATCAAAAAATGATTCAATCAAA
>JAPYZC010001266.1:0-27691 GCA_030522665.1 Ichneumoninae sp. A BG-2022a | reverse complement strand
GGGGGGGGGGAGAGTAAGAAAAAAAAAAAAAAAAAAAAATCAAGTAAACGATGGACTATAGCGGAAAGCCTCCCTCGCCTAACGCTGCTGCTGCTCTACTGACGCCAATCTCTGCCAATCTAGCCTCTGCCTCTGCTCTTGCGAACATAGCAGCGTCTCGACTAATCCGAGACCACTGCGATGCGAATAATGATTTAATAAACCGCTCTTGGGTGAATAATCGTCTACTGTGGCTTCCCTCTACGCCTGCTGCTGTCTCTGCGCCTACTGTGCCTCTTATGCCCTCCAATATGCCGATCCTCGGCAGTCACAGCGGCTCTGTCTACAATCGAGCTGTGAATTTTTCTGTACATAAACCGGAACTATTCGTTACGAAAAAAAAATTCTAAAAAAAACAACACCCATACATACTACTCGACAACAGTCACGCGGACCCGAATGACTGACGTCGAGTAAACGCCTCGCATGAAAAAAAAAAATACAACACGAGAGGAACACGAAAGTGCGTATTTAAGACACGGAGAACTGTGTGACAATACGGATAACGAGAGAGAGTGACGATTCTCGTGGAAACTTCGTCTGGCGAAGATAAATTCTTCTTTAGCTACATACTTGATAACAAAACAAAAAAATCTCTTCAAGCCTCTGCATATACGATGCTTTCAGCGTTAATGTGAATAATGTCTTTTTTTTGCTCTTGTTTGGAGACGACGTGTATAAATATGTATATGTATATGTATGCTGTGCTTCTCCGCCTGTAGCTACCGGTCTAGTCTCTAGCAAATTTTTCCTTAACACCTCTTAGGTTCGTTATACGATTTATGGTTTTTATTTTTCTCTCTCAATCTAATATTTATATATAATTATTGGAGCTGGGCGAAGTACCAAAAAATACTTGAAGTACAGAGTACAAAATATTCTGTACTTTGTCCAAGTGCTTTTCGTTATCAGGTTTGTACTGTTAAGCTTTATCTGGGCTTAAAAGAAAGCTGCAATGTAATTTGGCTTCCTCATTGTAAAAAACCGTCAATTGAAATTTTCGTAATTCCTCGTTTTGAGGATATTTTCAATATATTATTTAATATATTCTTCACTTTTTTTATAACCAAAAAAAATCCATTAAAATGTCATTAAAAAACGAAAAAGGTTTCTTCCCGTTTTTTAATGAAATGTTTTTTAATTTAAAAAAAAAGACAATGGATTTTTATTAATGGAATGGAAACCTTGATGCGTAGTACTTGGAGTACTAAAAAGCACTTCAAGTACCGAAAAAGTACCCAAAAGGTACTTGAAGTACTGCCCAGCTCTGATACATATACTACGAGCTATACTAAATAACGCATTTGCTACGGTACAGAGCTACGTCGTCGATAACGCTTGAAATTTAATTGATCGATTAAACGAGATGCAATGTCCATGAACAGGCGAACCCGTACAAGAGCTCCGGAGGGTTCTTGCGAAGACCGGGCTCGCTGGTGCGCGGGCAGGGAAACAGTCGATCGAAGACCAAGACTCCTGGCAATTCAGAAACGATCATCTTGCCTGCTGGACAACCGTCAGTGTTTTCTAAGATTCAGCCGATCGGTGAGTATTTTTAAAGGTGTTTTCCAAGCGATTTTTTTCTTTCTTTTTGGTCAAAAGTTACGATGATTTTTTTCTTCAGTTACAGCGCAAGAGATAAAAACTGACGATCAGAGCGGCAGAGCTCAGGAACTGGCTGTGACACTGGCTGATCCGCCAATCGTTTCGTCCGCTACTACCGGTAATATTTTGCTCCAATAAAAATAAAAAAAAAATGTCATCCAATCACACTCTACAAAACTCACTGCCATTTTTATTTATACCTTCACACCTTCTTCTACCATTCGGTGAATGTCCCAGTTTCAATATCGCACATGAAAATAATTCTCACTATAGTAATATATATACGGTATAACTATATAACTATACAACTATACAACTATACAACTAATGCTATATAGTATAGTATATCGCACCGTACGATAATTGACTGGAACATTTACTTCGACATCATTGAACTGTCTAATGGAACGACTGATTTCTCCTCAGCTCAAAAACGCCACGTTGTGTTTCATCATTGAACTAACTAAAAAAAAGCAAAAAACAAAAAATCACCTGGCTCACCTCTGGCTCTACTACGATTCTACGTATCCCGTCCAGACTATCTTCTACTACTCGTCATCATCCGCTATAAACTACTTTATACTTCATCCTACTTCCGTCATCGCTCTCGGTATTGTCTGTCTCTCGTGTATCTAATTTTTACACTAACGGTTTAGCTCTATGTCTGTCTGGCTGTCTGTTTCTTCATTTCTTCGCACCGAGAATCGTTCCGCGACTGTTGGGTGTCGGCGGTTGTTGTTGTGTTTTTTTAAAAATAGATATTAATTTTTCGTACAATTGTACACAGTAAAAAAAAGTTTGTACTTTTTACAACCACTTATTGTCCACAAATGTCCACAATTTTTCATTTGTTAATTTTCTAGTTTTCCAATGAAAAGTACATACTAAAATGTTCAATGACACGGGAAATAAAAGGACAGGTTCATATATTCCAACAAGTGACAAACGAGTTTGACACTTATTTAACAAAATTATTTTTACGAAATTTAGGCACATGTAAATCTCCACCACTCACAATTATACCAGATAACAACTCTACCAGAAAACATCTCTACCGTATTAGAACTCTACCAAAATCCCTACCACTAAAGAACTCTCCCCGAATTGAAATAAAACTCCCCCGAATTTAAATAAAACTCTCCCCGAATTTAAGTAAAACTCTTCCGAAATAAAAATAAAAATTGGGGGAGAGTTTTATTTCAATTCGGGGAGAGTTTCATTTGAATTCGGGGAGAGTTTTATTTAAATTCGGGGAGAGTTTTATTTAAATTCGGGGAGAGATTCATTTAAATTCGGGGAGAGTTTTATTAAAATTCGGGGAGAGTTTTATTTAAATTCGGGGAGAGTTTTATTTAAATTCGGGGAGAGATTCATTTAAATTCAGGGAGAGTTTTATTTAAATTCGGGCAGAGACTCATTTAAACTCGGAAAGAGTTTTATTGAAATTCGGGGAAAGTTTTATTTAAATTCCGGGAGAGTTTTCTGGTAGAGATGTTTGGGGAGAGATGTTATCAGGCAGAGTTGTGAGTGTTAGAGATACAAATGTGCCGAAATTTAGCATTCCGATTTTACGAAATTATTTTTTTACTGTGTACACTTCGCAAAAGAGTCGTATAAAGAACACATCACGGTTGTACGATCAGGTCGACTACCGTTCAGAACTTCGAGCGCACCGCGAAAGATAAGCACGACGATCGCGCCCAGAACCGAAGCTCCGGCGACTTCGAGAACGACTCCTTTGGTCAGACGACGGCAGAAACCGCGGGGAAGCTCCAGTAACGAGAGAGTCGTTGAAAACGTAACCACCCGGCCCAGACGTCCGGCGATAATCGACTACGATTACTACGTCGACGACGACGACATTCGCCTAGTCGTCAAGCCCGAACTCAAGGACAAACTGTTCGTGACACGCAAGGGAGGAATTCGTTGCCTCGATCAGGGAAACTTTGCCCATCCGACCTCCTGCAAGAAATTCATCACCTGCGCGCGAATGGTGAACGGCCAGGTAATCGGCACAGAGTACACCTGCCCCGACAAACTCTCCTTCGACCCCGTCGGTGGAATATGCAACTGGTCGGCCGGACTCGGTTGCGAGGACAACAAAAAACCTTAACGATCGAAAGCCGAACATTGTCCGAAGAAGAAAAAAAATTGACGACTTTTTGCGAGGAGAATTTTTCTCTGGGATGCGGCAAAGTCGGAGTCAATGCACTTTAAAATTCGTCCAACATCTCTGATTGTTTTATTTTTTATTTTTTATTAAAATCTTTTCCGTTCTTTTTATGCAAAGCCCGTTCCGTTCTGTTTATTGCAGTCACTATTGGCTGGCGTTTTTTTACGCAACTCGTCGGCTGGTCTCGATTGCGAGGACAATAAAAACCTTAATATTGAAAGCCGAATAGCGTTTGAAGAAAAAATCTGAGAATGGATATTTTGTGAAAATATTTTTCTCTGGAATGCAAGTCGAAGTCAACGCTCTTTAAAATTAGTAAAATTAGTCGGACATCCCCGATTGTTTTTTATCATTCTTTTTTTTGGTTAAGATCGTTTCCGTTTTTTTATTCAAAGCCCGTGCAATCACTGTTGGCTGTCGATTTTTTTTTACGATCGTGTAGAACTTCCGACGTCGATGGATTATTATTATCTGCTTGCTTATGTTAACATGTAAATGCGTATGGATGGAGATTGGAAGAATCGCTCGAGGGTGTGAGACGTGCAAGAGGGAACGAGGGTCGATTAGACTCGACGATTATCGCTCGTTTTTTAAATAATATACTCAGCTGCGAATGAATAACCGATAGGACCATCGAAACTTGTAGCCATAAAAATATCTCATAAGTGCATCGTAGTGATATTATCGTTTAAAGCTATCGATCTGTGTATATAATTATAATTAGTGTATATAAGTGTATGACAAACGCGAATTAAAGCGCGTTCAATATTTTCGTGCTCAGGCGACGTATTTTTTTTCGTACTCTGTGTAATTTATGTGTACTTGAAAAAAATTAATAAACGAACCGAGTATACATAAAGAAAATTTCATAACCACTGTCGGTAAATGAAGTTTCATCCGAACGATTTTTGTAATGAATCTTTTGTATTTATATATTGGCATGTCGAATAAAAATACTGTTTCAACTGATCGATTTATCTATATTACAAAAATAATTTCCCTGCAGGCTCAGTCGGCAATGGAAATTATAACCAATGTTTGTTTTTCAAGTTTCTTTAACACTTTATGCTTGACGCGAGTTATGAACGCCTTCATTTATCAGTTGAGTAGACGCTGAAAATTTTGTCACGACCAGAAAAGTTTGGCACCCTTAAAAAAGAAAATGGATTACAACTTTTATTACTGATTAAGCTCGAATCGAATGGGGGAGGGGGTTTCGCATCGACTTAAGTTGACTGCAGTCGCAGGGGAATGAGTTTCGGAAAAGCCTGCAGAAGCCATAGGCAGAAATAAAAAATAAAAATATATTCAATAAATCAATAATCATTAACAAATAAATAATTTAAAAGCTCACAAGAATCATTCGATATTCCCTTCGATAAGCGTAAGCTTTTTCGCTTCCAACGGTTCGCGTCGACGCGTCTAAATATAGAAAAATAAATGGCATGAGTAAAGCATAAAAAGAAATCGACAAAGGAGTGTATTGTACAGCACGTAGTTTCAGTTCATTCAACGAGGGGGGAAGCTATACGGAGAATGCCATAAGCGTCGTAGTGGGGGTCATGAACCCCTCGCGACGGGGCTTAACGACAGCGAAACATGAATAAACAAACTGTTCCGACAGTCGAGAGGTTCGGCTGATCCATGCTCAAGCGGCTGAAACAGTAGTCCTCTAAAGGTGCGTGAAAGAATAGTAGAACTAAGAATAAAAATAAAATGAAATCAAATCGAAACAAAAAAAAAAAACATTAAGAACAACAAAATTCAAAAGCTTATAAAATTTAAACGGGTGGATCGATTCTTGCCAAATTCAATAGGGAGCATGTGTCCACGATAGTTTATTTATGTCGATTTTTTTTGCAAATAAAAAAAAATTATGAGAGCTAGAATTTTAAAAAATGGGAAATATTTTTTTCGAAAAATTGAAAATACCATAATACTCAGATTCCTCTACCGATCCTTACCAAATACAATAGCGAAAATTATTCGACGTTAGTCTACTTATGTAGAAAGTTTCAGCCCGGTGACTCAAAATTTACGACAACTAGAGCGCGAATACACTTTTTTCGAAATATTCAAAATATTATAAAATCTGAACGAATGTCTGAATTGTTGCGTAAATTGTAACAGAGACACCTAAGTGCTCGATTGTGTGATAAGTTTCAACCCGATTGATAAAGCCGCTCTTGAGTTACAGACAGTTTAATTTTACAGGCGTGACACATTTTTTGTAAATGTGGTTTTTCGACGTTTTGAAACATTCTGAAAACGTTAGCATTACTTTATGAAGAAGCCAATTTAACAAAAAAAATGCAAGGAGCAAAGAACGTCCGTTTCGAGGACGTGGAAAATATGATGGAGCAGATGATGCGAGTTCCAATATTTCGCGTATCGGAGAAACGGTGCATGCTGAGTGATGCACCGAACAACGCGAACGATCCGAACCTCATTATGGATCTACGACACAAGACGATCGGGGAGCCACGTCCGGTGTCGTTGACGCAGAGTACTGTCCTAGCGGAAGTCACAAGGTCCGTGCAATTTTGAATTTTCATTATCGCTAACTTCTCGAATCTAGATTCATCTATAATCGAAGAATTGATCTGGGGTAAGTCGGTGTGACATGGCAATGCTTTTTGAAACAATGAAAATTGTCAAAACTTTTAAATTTTTGTCGTAACCAACTCTAGAAACATCGAACTGAAGTAATTCACTCAGAACTTTCGATATTTTCGATGCGTTATTTAATTGCAGCTCTTCAAATCAATATTTCCGAACGGCCATATCAACCGGACACTATGAGTGATATGGTCATGTTTTTTTAAACAGTGAACATTGGAAATTTAACGTTTAAAAAAAAACGTTTACATTTTTGTCGTAACCTAATCTAGAAACATCGACTTGAAATAATTCACTCCGAATTTTTGATATTTTCAATGCGTGATTTAATTGCAGCTCTATAAATAAATACTTGCTATTAGCCATATCACGACCCTGAAAATATCTGCATGACATCAAGTTTCATCTTTGGCCAGTCTCTATCAGTACACAGTTTTAGCAACAATAACCAATTGTTCACGTACAGAATTTTAATCTCCAAGTGAACTTTCTCGAGCAATGTTTGTAAAATGCAAAATACAACCGTTATAACTTGATGAAATTTCTGCACATGCAGATATCTTCAGGGTCATGCCATATCACCCGGACACTACGAATGATATGGCCATAGTAATAATGACAGTCGATTGGTCTTAGAGAAGCAGGAAGGGATCATTCAAAACATGACTTAGTATATTTTATGTTGTCTACATGAATTACCGGAAGACAATAATTACGTCCGTCTCAGATGCCAAACTAAAAAGAAAACGCTTTTACTGGCTCTATCTCCCGGAAATTGCGGGGTAAATGGTTACATGGCATATCGTACTGTCCCCTGCACATACAATCTTATAATTATCCTTGCAATAATTTTGCATCCACATATACTAAAAATTGTGCAAACGGTAGCGCCCTTCGTTTGTTAGGTTAAATAACATTGCGAGTGGCCATATCACCCGTGTAATCATATCACCCATGTGACCATATCACCCGCGTGGCCATATCACCCGCGTAACCATGTCACCCGCGTGGCCATATCACCCGCGTGACCATATCACCCGCGTGACCATATCACCCGTGTGACCATTCCACACGTGTGAACATATGACCCGTGTGACCATTCCACACGTGTGAACATATGACCCGTGTGACCATTCCACCCGTGTGACCATTCCACCCGTGTGACCGTATCACCCGTGTGACCGTATCACCCGTGTGACCGTATCACCCGTGTCACCGTATCACCCGTGTCACCATATCACCCGTGTCACCATATCACCCGTGTCACCATATCACCCGTGCCACCATATCACTCGTAACACCATATCACCCTGACTTACCCTATAATCGAAGAAAGGTAAAAAAATCGGTTCAATGTTCATTATTATTTCTTTTTTTTAGGTTACTGATGGACGAGGAGACCCAAGCGCTCTACCGGAAACGGGAACAAGAGATGCTGGAGTCCGAGCTGAAGAAATTCGAGAAGGGACTCTGCAGCACGCGTCCGAGATTTCGAGGTCCTTACACCTGTAGCAAGCGCGACATCTTCGCGAACATCGAGGATTACGACGACCTCTGGAAGTCCGCGCCCCGCAGGGTAAAGGTTAAAGTCAAGGACACCGCGGGTGCGGGCGATTCGCAAGCGGAGCAGCGCAACGAAGTCGACTTGTACACCGGAAGTATAAAGGTCACGATAAAGGACAAGCCATCGTCGGGCTCGACGGAGCGTGATCGCGACGTCCTCAGAATGGCTTTTCACACTCTCGCCACTCACGCGAGGGAGGAGCGTCGTTTGCGGGATCTGAAGATAAAAATTCAGGAGAACGTGGCGAGCAGACGTTTGCGAAAGTACTTCGAGACTTGGAGGACCCGAATGGAAAATTCCAAGCTTCTGGCGACCAAGCGGAAGGAGGAACGGGAAATGTCTGACGAGAGGAAGATCGAGCTCTTCGTCAACGCTATAAACGAGAAGCAGAAGAAAATCGCTAAGATTCAGCGAACGGTTGCCAGAGAGCCGATTCCACGGGGCGGAGCGACGCAGGAAGTTACCGACGGAGCGAAAGCGTCGTTAACGGAGAGCAGGAAGAGTTCCGCCACCAGAACGGTCCACGTCGTTGAGCCACCTGCACACAATCGTCTCAACGCTCAGAGGAAGATCATCGCCGAGCAGAGGGTCAAGCTCGAGGAGCAGAAGAGGATAATCGAAGAACTGCGACTGAAGCGCATAGAAGAGGAGACGAGGAAAGCCGGCAGGGAAACGATAAACTCCGCCAAAGAAGCCCTCGCCTGCTGCGGCCACAGAACGAGAAGAACGCTTATACATCTTATGCGCGAGGAGGGATGCAGGTAAATCGAAGCCATTTCGTTGTGGAATTTATTGCGAACTTGTCGCCCACATAGCACGGTGATATTTGCGAAAGGTTTGAAAAATATTTTCGCAATATTGAAAAATATTTTCGCAATATTGAAAAATATTTTGAAAATATTTGTGAAATATTTTGAAAATATTTGTGAAATATTTTGAAAATATTTGTGAAATATTTTGAAAATATTTGTGAAATACTTTGAAAATATTTGTTTGTCCGCTCCGAAATTTTACATTGAAATGTTTCGTAAATATTTTAATTAAAATGTTTTAGAAATATTCAAAAAAATAATTCGTTGGAATATTTTGACAGAATATTTCAAAATATTATTTTCATATATTTCCGAAATATTTCGTAAGATTTGAAAGATTGAAAATATGTCGTAAGATTTCAGAGATTGAAAATATTTCTGAAATTATTTCAAAATATTTCGTGCTATATGGGCACCTGAACGAAGATTATTAAAGTTTGGATTAACGAAAGGGACAAAACTCTGATGGAACCACCGAGGACGCACAGCCCGCCGAAATTCTTGACGAGGATGGAAGCGAGAGCGGAAGCTAGGAGGGAAAGGGTGAGAAGGGCCGAGGAAGAACGGAAGAGAAAAGCAGAGGAAAAAAAAATGATCGAGGAAGCTGCAAGACGCGAGGAAGAGGAAAATCGTAGGAGATTGCAATTGGAGGTGAGCACGAAAATTCGTCACGTAATAAAGGTCTTAAATTAATAGACACATTAGATATACACGTTCGCGTCTATCTAATCGCCGGAGCCTCCTCGAGAGCACGTGAAACGCCTCGGTTGGTAATACAGATTGCAATTAATTTTTTCTACGATGCTGGCCTCGGACGGTCACAAAGCAAATTCTTACATGAAATTGAATTATTACCGACATCATAAGAATTTCCCTCAAACCGGAAATAGTTAGTACCCACGAAAAAAAAAAATTACAGTTTTTGTTATCGACCGGAACCGGATCGGGCAGGTAGGGAGGTTTTTCCCTTGCTCTTAAAAAAAAAATGTCGGTAGGTTTTTGTAAGTCATCCACCCAATGTAGCTTCTGAGTTCCAAATTGTATGACCGTTTTTATGGATTTTTATAATTCAATGATTATTATTATTAATTTGCTAAGGCTCATCGATACGCGAAAAGACGAGGAGACTGCGATTAATTTTTTCAACGATGCTGACCTCGGACGGTCACAAAGTAAATTCTTAAATGAAACTGGATCGTTATTCGCGTCGTGTAAGAATTTTCTTTAAACTGGAAATAGTTAACGCTCATGAAAAAAAAAAATCAATTGCAATTTTTGTTACCAACCGAAGTCGGGTTTACTCTTAAATTTTTTTTAGTACTCTTATCTCTATCAACATTTCGATAGATGTAAGTCATGCAACAAAGGTAGCTTCCGAGCTGTGGATTGTAGGGGAGACCGGGGCAAAATGGCACAGCGGGGCAAAACGGGACAGTGAGGGCAAAACTCAATTTTCCAATAATTTTTCGATGCCCCATTTTGTCCCAACGATACATCCGGATTTTCAAACCCATTTTGCCCCACTTGCCGCCATCGCCACTATCCAGAAGTTATTGGAAAATTGCCTTTTGTCTCCCAATCCCGTCTTGCCCCGCCGTGCCGTTTTGCCCCGCTCTCCCCTATGGCTTTTTTTATGGATTGTTATAATTTACTGATTATTATTATTGCTTTGTCAAGGCTCAGCGAGAAGCGAAAAGAATTCGCGAGGAACAGGAAAGGAGACGAGCTCGCGAGCTTGAGAAATCGAAGGCGGCGAACGAATTGGCCGAGAGATTTTATCGGAAATATCTTCTGCGCCGTTACGTGATCGAGCCTCTTGTGCTCTTAGTGGAATTGAAGCACAATCACATGAAAACTGCGGTGGATCATTATGACAAGTGTCTGCAGCGTAAAGCCTTCGAAGCTTGGCGAACGGAAACGAACAATCAGCGCACGATAAAATTGGAATTATCGATATCTGTTTGGCGCAGAAACGTTCTCTGGTACGCGTTTAGAAATTGGCGAGAGGCGGCCAAATCGGCGAGCGAACAGCGCCAGGTTGCCGCCGATTTTTATGAACTACGGCTGCAGGAGAGGTGTCTGAAAACCTGGCGCAAACTAACAGTGGAGGCGAAAATTAGAGACTTGGAGAACATACAATTGGCAAATTTGCATGTCGAGAAGAAATTGAAAATCGCATATTTCGTTAAATGGAGAAAATTCGTTAAGATCGTGGACGAGGTGAAGGAGAGCGATCGGAGAAGAGACAAGTGGAGGGAATTGGTTCAGCGCGTTGTGCCGGATTTCGATCCAAAGCAGAGGGGCGTTATAATCGACGATTGACGGAGACAAAAAATATTTATATCAAGGTATCCGATAGCCGATCTCGAAAGTCGTTTAATATTTACAACATCGCATTATAAACTATTTTTTTTTTTCGTTGGTGTACAATACAACCCAAATCTGCTTTTTGTTTCTTTCCTAATCGAACTGAACATTAGAGCGTTACATAGAATAAGTTTAAGTTTCGGTGGTATCGTTATATCAATAATTAATCCACTTTATCGTTACATTGTCGTCGTTATCGTTTAAAATTCACACAAACTTGTTCACCTTAACCGTTGAATGGCCATTTTTCTTTTTTCACTCCTTTTTTTATCACAGTTACAATAAATATACATATATGTAGTTTGTGCACGAAAAAAAACTAAAAGAGTGTGTATATTAACATAATAAAACTTTCGGCTAAGTGGGGTCAGTGTTTACGGGGCCACGAATGCGTCCCGAAACCGTCAGGAATCTGAATACTTATACTTTGTCTTTCCGTCGTTAATACAAGATAAAGTGCTAAAAGAGCGCGTAATGGATACGAAGTACAGAGTCGGCGCTGCTGCTTTAAAAAAAAGTAGAAGCGACCGAAATGTTTATACTCTCGCTCTCCTATAAAGCGAATAAAAAAATTAAATAAAACCAGTCATTTTGAACGACCGTCACGAACAATCTTGGCCTCGTGGTTAAAGTCGCGTTCGTGAATTTGGTTTTCAGTGTGCAAAATGCACGAACGTTTCGTCCTTCGTTCTTTCATCTTTTCGCTTCGTTATTCTACAATTTTTGAGTTCTTGCGCGTGTTTATGTCTTGCAGCAAATTAGTTGCGAGACACTTTTGAGCACTCCGTAATTGTATTGGCTGCCGGCTGTGGAGACGCGCCTCTCGTTCGCCGTCGTTCCCATGTAGAGGAGCCAGAAATGATAGACGAAATAACACAGCACGAGAAGCCCAATGAGCAAACTGTAGACCGCCGAGACGAAACAGAGTGCCAGGCTGAAACATACATTCGACATTACAAACCGCATCAGTCAACGATCCTGTCTGCGGATCGCGTCGTTATCGAACAGATTTTTATATAATTCGCAAGCAAACATTCCGATATTACAATGTTTGCGTCATCAAATAAAAGTTAAGAAAAAAAAAGTTTATTGCAATTATCGCTATCAGCTGGATTGGCGAAGTTTGCTTTGGAGATTCGAGAATACTCTGTATCTTTCCAGTTGAAGCCTCTTATCGACGACACCCAATTACATATTGGTCGCGCGCGATAAGAACGGCTGGCTCGTTACTTAGTTGTACTTCAAAGATATTCGTAGACTTGGAAAGTGAGCATGGTAATTAAATCACTTTTCATATCAACATTCCATTTAGCAATTAGTACATTTTTTAAAGTGCGCAAATGAAATGAAAAAGGTCTTAGAAACAAAAGAAAAAAAAACATTGAATTTCATGAAAGAGCACAGTTTCGATCGTAATTGTAAACGCTATACATATTGATATATTTTTGTAAATTTTAGAAATCTTGCATTACAATCATATTCATTTCAGTTAAAACTATTTGCTTGAAATTTTCATTTCATCATTCATTGGTAATGCGAAAATGGAGGAAAAAAATTGTGCAATAAAAGTCTACAAACTTGGTAGTGCAATCTTAAAAAACAGAGTACTCGAACCGTGACTGTGAGCAAACTTTAGATTTCATTTGCTATACTTTGCTACACTATAAACAAAAATTGTAAATGTAATATACAATTGTGATGAAAATGAATATACTTTTTCATTTAAACTAAAGTAAATTAGTAAAAATAAACTATTTCCAATGTTTTTGATACACTGAACATACATTTTTCATCACAATGGCACATGAAATTTAATATACCAGTTTTTGCATAAAAACTTCCAGTCCGGTACATAAAACATGATACAAATTTTGTTTATAGTGTAAGCAACACCTACTATTCCAAACAGACCTTTGTTCGAATTCTTTTCTTTTACTTTTACATCCCGACCAAAGAATCCTTCGCTCATCTGTTCAATAAAATTCATAATCCAGCAACCAGCGATATTGCAATCGTTTCAATAACGAGCTCTCCTCATCCGACCGACTCCCCTGCTCGTAAACCACGTACTCAAGTTGATGATAAACATCGCTGCAGTCGTCTGGCAAGAGAATAGTTCCGATCAGTATGAACGGATGACAAACGCTGGTCATCGTCAGATTGGAACCGTAGATAAAGGCGATAGCCGAAGAAAACAAGCAGCCCAGATACCATCTCAGGTTGCTGGAGCCTATGCAGCAGTCCAACCTGAAGCATACATATATATATATCTATACATTAGTACGAGACTCGTTTGAAACAGCAACGAAGAAAAAAGAGTTACTTCCGTAGTGATTTAAAGCTAACCATTTGCAGTGGTACTCCCTGCCGAGGATGCAAGTTTGGCATGTGCGACAGTGATAAGCCTTGGGAGGAGCTCGTCTCCTGCAGGTGGTGCAAAGTTCGCCGCTGCCCTCTCCGAGCTCGAGGCCCTGGGCCGGTGCGCCCTCCTGGGCGACGCAATCGGCCGTCGTTCTCGTCTTGTAACCGCAGCACATACCGCCGACGACGCTCGCAATGAACGCAAAATTCTCCTCGGGCAATATCTCGAGCAACGGTACGACGGTGAATTCGAACATGAGACCGAGCATCGCGACGCTCGTTATCGTCCACATTAGAAAGAACTTCGACCGCGGTAAGAATCGAAGGAAATTGTGATGGAGATGATAAACTAAGACGGGAGTCAGTAAGAATACAAGGAGGGTGAGGTAAATAGCCTGTGCGGCGACGACGGCCAAGGCCGGAACGGCGAGAAGCGGTATCATCGCGTCGACGGAAACTTGCTTGGCACCGCCTCGCCAGGCGCAGGGATTGCGCAGCCTCTCCCAGAGCGTCATTGCCGATGAAGCGGGCTCTTATATCGCGAAAGGGGAAAACACGGAGTCTGTCATCAAGCCAGGTCCTGGCTCGACTCGACTCGACAACGGGAGTACGCGAGGTTAGGAACTGTGAGTTATTATTATTTTTTTCAGCGCGAGGATGTCATACCGACAGCGGCGACTGCCGCGCATCCTCACGCGCAGCTGCGAGTGACTCTGCGCACGCGCAACAGATGGCGGTGCGAAACTGAAGCGCGCGCGCGCACGCGCGGTCCGTTCGAAAGGGTTATCGAGAAATCGCTTGTTGATTTTTTTTTTTTACATCGTATTATGAAACGGCGTTTGTATGAACTTAGATGACCCGGGCGATATGATTTTTTGAAAGAAAAAACTCGTCTATTATTAAAATAGGCACGACATTTTTATCGGCGTTCGTAACGCCGAGCGACGAGCACAGCAGCACCGGCACGGGCGCACGCGAGATAATCGAACAGCCACACTAACACATGGGCGACGATCGAAGGCTCGCCTTTCGCCTCCAGAGGCGCTCCTGCCTCAACTGTCAGTCAATGGAGTCTCCGTCCCTAAATAACGAGTTCAATGAAAATCTCGCTTGCGCGGAAAGTAAAGAGTTTCGTCGCGTCATATAATCTCCACGGGGCGGTATCTTTCGTGCCTCGTTGTTATTATCTCGTTGATACGCTAACCCGTGAAATTATAAGTGTTAAGTAGAAGGCGTATTCGCGCCGGGGGCTCGTCCATAGGTCCGTCAATAATAAATTGGATCACAACACACATACGAGAGGCTCTCCGATTGGCGGGATTCGTGTGCGTAAGTTGAAACTCTGATTCGCGTTAAAAAAAAAGAAAAACAAGATGAAAATGAAAACAAGTATCGTCCTCTTAATTATCGGAGTCGGAGCGGCGTGATCCGAAGGTCGCGCTTGCATGCTATTATCAGCTATACTCGCATTTATACTGCTTATAGCGTTATACGTATTTTGTGTGTATTGGATTTAAAAGAAAGAATTTATCGGTAATCTAATTACAGTTGGACTAATCTAAACAATTTCATAAATCTTGACGTGAGATTATACGCTCGTTAACTCATTCAACGATTTTTTGTTTACTTTTTTTTTTTTCTCGCTTTTTACTTCGACGAGATATTGTTTTGTTCACGCTTCGACTATAATTATAATAAACGTAATTAATTATCGATAAAAGTGTATTGACTTTCCGGTAAAAAAAAAACTACGTCTCTACGACTGTTGATGAGGGTAAATTCATTTTGTGCCCGAGCTATTCGACATCCAATTATCCATTGGTGCACGAGCCGAAGAAAATATTCTAGTGAGATAGTAGTAACGAGGGAATCACGAAGACAATAAACGAGGGTAGCGTGATTATCGTGGAGCCGCTGGAAAGATTGATCGACAATGTGTATAATAAGCTCCGGCATAATGTCTCGAAGTGTTTGCACGTGTTCGAGCGCTCAATTTATCGCTGTTTGCCAGTTTTCAACTTGAGGAGCCTTGACGACCGAGAATTCGAGTGGGAGTCAAAGGGTTAAAGTAACCAAAGTCTCATTCTTTACACGACGTTAACGAAATTAATAAATCTCTGTAATGACCGGTTAGACTTTGTCACATGTTGCTTTCTCAAAGAGGGAGCTGTTTACGTTTAAAAAAATGTTTTCTTTTTTATAATTGCAATAATTACTTTGTCATTGATTTTCTCGCCTCTCATCGGGAAAAGAAAGTCGCAAACATAATTTGCACACTGGTTCTTGTACATAGCTTCGTCTATGAAGAAGCCCAGACGGGTCAACGAACTTTCGCACGGAGAAGTTTATACGCGTGACGGTAAAAAAAATGAAGAAGCAATTCTCAAATTACATTTGCATGTTTTCTTTTAATACCACAGGTTGGAATGTTTCCGTCGCTTTTGTTGCAAGAGTTAATTGACAATATGCTGCCGGCAATGCTACCCGAGAAAAAAAAATATACGAGCTTCATCCAATTATTTTTACGAATTTTTGTACGAATCCATGTTTAATAAAAAAAATTCATATTGTAGCTAAATGGTTAATATTTTGTAAAGTTTCACGTGAAGGAGTTTCACGCTGTCGTGCGAACTTTTTTTTTATTTTTAAATTTAAGGTCGCGTCAACACTTGGGTTATTGGCGACCGTTCATTGTTTGTAGTAGAAAAGAAAAAAAAAAGAAAAAAGTAAATGATACTTCAGACAGGGTTGAAGAGTTTACATTGAGAAGGTAGATTTGTGGGCATAATTATATGACTTTGTATATAGTCTTAGTGTCTTAATGTCTTTGCAATATAGTCCAACACTTTTTTGCATCTATCGATGTTATTCAGACAATGTTTCAGAGCATTAGGAAGCTTCAGACGGTCAAAACTAAATTAGTATGTTCCTGAAACTATTTATGAAATCCTACCGAATCTTGTAGGATTTAAAATATATATATATATATTAAATCACAGGTGAAATAATTAATTCTCAGAAATTGCAATAATGTCTACGAAAAATAGTGCGGAAGTTCTTTGGTGTTTATTGCATGTCTAACAAAAAAAAACACGTGTAAAACAGTTTTTTCGCCCTGGCGAAAAAAACCCCACGCACTATCGCGTTTACCCCAGTTGACCCCATGCTTAAAGTTAGTCAATCATTCAGCG
Organism: Ichneumoninae sp. A BG-2022a; assembly: GCA_030522665.1. Classification (NCBI taxonomy): domain Eukaryota; kingdom Metazoa; phylum Arthropoda; class Insecta; order Hymenoptera; family Ichneumonidae; species Ichneumoninae sp. A BG-2022a. The sequence goes on along the minus strand of JAPYZC010001266.1, from coordinate 10,960 downwards.
ATAAGGCTACAATATTCGCAAGGTCTGTCGCATATTTCATATTTTTTTAACGCGAAAAGTGACGTTGAAGAAAGGTCATCAATTTCTTAGCTCAGTCGGAACTCGAGACACGCACGGGTGTCTGGCGATAAAATAATCTCGTAGATTGACGTAAAATCTTTAAAAAAAAAAATTAACGATAACATTCTTCGGCCGCTAATTGGAGGCGCATTGACGCCGCCTTAAAAATAAAAATTTTAAATAATAAAAATTGGTCAACCTTTTAAACGAATCTAGCACGGTAATTTATTTCTGTCTTGGCAGTCTGTCAGTTCGCCCGATGTGTTTCGCTTCGGATGAAAGAACGGTACAAAAATAGAGTCGTTTTAATCGCACCATGCGTGTATTACGCGAGCAAAATGTATACATTGTTAATCGAAGAATCCTAACAATCAGTCCCCTCGCACATCTTAATTTCCTTCACGGTAATCTCAAATTCTCAATAAGATATTGGATTCGTTGCGAAACAACCGCCGGTAGTCCCGAGTGCATGGCGCCTGTTTTATCTGCGACGCGCGAATAAAACGATTATCATCTAGCAGCGCACATTACACCGGTCTTATCTACCGATTGTTAGTCGGAATAACAACAATATTCTCTTTTCTCCCGTGAATCATCCTCACGAGTTCTCACGACGAATGCCCTTCCTCACAACCACTATATTTTTTATAAAAATACATATAACAATAAAATATATATTGTTCCGAAAATATATTTTATAATATATATTATTCGAAATATAATATAATACGATTGTAATACATATAATTTGAAATATTATATATTACAATCATAATATATATTATTTGAAATATTATATATAATAATCATAAAATCTATAATTCGGAATATTATATTATTCCGAGTGATGGATAATCATTATTCGAGTAAAAATCGTTAAATTCCGGGGATGCGTAAAATGAAATCGGCAAATGAATCATAATACCCTAAGCTTGGACGGGCCATTGAACCTCGTACCTCGACTATACTGTACAACTATATATATCGAATATCTATTGTTCAAAAACCTCCCTTAAACATCGAACGATACGATCCTATATATATATATATATATATATACCCTTTTGCACAAAGTATGTTTCATTAACCAATGGCTCTACGTGATTCCTGCCACGTCCTTGCAACGAGGCTATATATATACATCATTATATATATTTATATATTGGAGTATTTTTCCTTCTACGGTTGTACGGTCGAGTTCGTCCCTCAGTCAGTGATAGTCCGTGAAGCGATTCGAGTCTGGACGGTACCTGCGACTTACTCGGACTTCAGCAGCTATATATATAAATGTGTATATACATATATATTCATTCGTAACGAGCTGCAGAATTAATCAAGATAAATCGAACGTGCAGGTTCGAATTACTCCCTCATACAGCTGGCGGACTCGAGTGCGATACGAATCATCGACGCACGTAAAACGGTATGAGAAGAGCCCGTGTAAGAAAGATAAATAATCAATATCTCGTGTGCGATTGGTGGCACAGTGAGGTCTGCACTCGTTGATTAACGACGTGCGCTAAGTGGGCTCCGGAGAAATTTGTTACCAATAATCGATAAACCTCGCTGGACTTCTGACGTTATAAATTTTCATTGTGTTTCTGCTGTGAAACTGCCCCGTTTGATTTAACGATCGTAAGGACTCAATATTTAAAGAAAACGAGAAACAGGTAGGGTAAAAGTGGTGCATATTGGCCGCTTCGCTAAAATGGACCAGTGCGTGCTGACACAAATGAGAATTTCAACAAAGAAATCTAAAACTTCGTTCACTTGCTCGTATTTATGACGGTGAGGTATTTCAAGTCTTATGATTTGCTACTGATAACATTTTTAAGTATTACACGAGCTTCCTTGATTTTTATGGACCATCCATGGATCACCCATTTTTTATATTTTAACAGTCACGGAAAAATGAGTTAATACTGTGTAGTAAACGGTTAGCGGACAAAAAAGTGACGCCCTTGTTTTTTTATTGCACACATATATTACTTTTTTATTGCACACATGCATATATTATTCGTAATATCAAACGTCCTTTTATCAATTTGTTGTGGCTGTTAAGGTGGTGCATATGGGCTGACTGGGTAAAATCAACAAGTGCGCGTTGATACAAATGCGGATTAAAAAAAAAATCTAAAATTTCGTTCACTGGCTTGATTTTAATAATACCCATAGATCACCATAATTGACCCTCTTTTTTTATATTTTTGCTTCCTCGTAAAGGAAGCTCTATTTTTGTAAAGAAAAAAAAATTGAGATTTTAATATCAGGGTATTGTTTGTATAATGCCACTGGTAAATGAGTTAATACTGTACGGTAAACGGTTAGCGGAATAAAAGTGACCCTCTTCTTTTTTATTGTACACATGCATGTATTATTCGTCGTATCAAACGTCGGTTTATCCATTCGCAGTGGCGAATCGTCAACAAATATACATATGTGCTGTTCACACACACACGCGCGCATGTACATATGTATTAGTATAAATAAGTAACGTCCGCCTTTCTTTTCTTAGCTCGCTAGAACGAATGACATTCGTCGGAACAACCGCGTCACATGCTCCTCCCCCGAGATAATAATTGTCCACTGCATTTGAACGTACATTTTTGCAATTTCTCACACACACAACTTTGATGATAAATTGTCATTAAAATAATGAGAATCTAATAAACTCTTTCGATGCAAGTTTAAAGTAACTTTCCAAATCCCCCAATCCCTTCGCTCCCGAGCCGGGTCAAATTCTCCCAAATCGTCGGAAAATTTTTATCGCTGGAACATTTCAAAATGGAAATGATTAAATCACGCCCGAATTTTTTTCCCACACAAATTATCAGTTGCCTCGAGATTTGAGCCTGGGCGACGGGAATAAAATTTGGCGGGAAGGGTTTTCAAATTTAAACATCAGATAAAAAAATGTATTTATCATTTTTCTCTTATTTCGAGCCCGAATTTTTTTTTTCCACACAAATTATCAGCGCCCTCGACGTTTGAGCCTGGGCGACGGAAATAAAATTTGGCGGGAAGGGTTTTCGAATTTAAACATCAGATTTAAAAAAATGTATTTATCTTTCTTCTCTTATTTTTATTATTTTTATTTAATTACAAAAAAATGTTTTCTCTCCGCGTTGGCGACTGTATCGGAGTAGCGTGTGACAAATCTTGTGGCTCGCACGCTCTCCCTCTCCCGCGGGCGATAAGAGAATTCACCCGGCGCCGTGGTCGCGCACCCGACGGATCGTTCCTATCGTCGGACATGTGAGATATGTGATTCTCGGGACGTTGTGTACAGAGCTCGTGTACGAAAAAAATCGTGAAGCGGGAAACCGACTTGCTCGCTTGCGAAGTAGTGAAACATCGATGGAAAAAGAAAAAAAATGTATCGCTTTTGCATATTGCTCTCGCACTCGTTCCCGCGGCTCTAAGATGTAGCGTAACATCGACGAGACACGAGGTATTCGCGTGAATGCGAATGATCGATGTGGATCAAGCACACAGTAAAAAAAAGTTTCTACTCTTTACAACAACTTATTTTGTGACAAACGCGTTTTCTATTCAAACTCGTTTAATTTTGAAAAAATAATAATTCAAATAATTCAAATAATTTCAAATAATTCAAATAATTCAAATAATTCAAATAATTCAAATAATTCAAATAATTCAAATAATTCAAATAATTCAAATAATTCAAATAATTCAAATAAGCGACAAACTCGTTTGAGGCTTATTTAACAAAATGATTTTTACGAAATTTTACGAAAGTATTACGATTTTACGTAATTATTTTTTTTTTACTGTGCACGACGACGACGACGCCGCCGCCCCCGTCCTCGTCGGCGATGACGACGACTCGCACTGCAACCGGAGGGTTAGTGCTCTCCCCGTTGAAGTTTTCAGGCTTCGCGAGGACGTTAACTAGTCAAACCGGAATGTGGGGGATAGTTACATAAGTCTTATTGCTGCAAAGAGAACTCGCGGTCACAACAGCCGCTGTTGCTCGCCAGTGAGGGTTTCGTCTTTCCGTGGAGTCATATGCATGCGAGAAAGGATCTTATCCGTGTTCCTGCAGAGGCGAAACCTCGATTTATTATTCTCGAGATTTTATTATTTTTATTTACCGATTTATTTATTTTATTTTATATAAAAAAAAAATTTTAATTGACTCGTCGTCGCGGTTTTCATTGCAGGTGTGAAAAAAAAAAAAATCATCATTGCGGTGCGGACGGGAAAAGTGTTTTTGGGGAAGCGCGTCGCCGGCGTGGGCGATCGTTCGACGAGCTCCCGGGGGCCTGTCCTTCCCCTTCTCCCCCTCCCTCCCCCCTACTCGTCTGAGAAGCCGCCAAAGAGGAGGAATCATGAAGCGCTGAGGCCTGTTTATCGCCGCGATATCAAGGGCCAAGGCGCGCATCACGCCGGTTGAGAGAGTCCTCCAACACGGCGATGACTTCTTCGGCATCGTCCAACAGACTCCAAATACTTTGGGACAACTTCATTCACGCCGAACCGCAGAGTTACGAGGTGAGCGAGATTCGAGTGATTACGCATTGTTCGAGTGATGTATTACTGTCAGTATTGTGACTATGCTATAATAGCAATGTCGATTGGCGCGATTCGTAATGCCGGTTAGCTCGTACACAACAAACAAAGTTTGTACTCTTTACAACAACTTGCTGTTCACAAACATCGACAATTTTTTATTTTTTTGTATTCCGATTGCATCATCCGAGTTGTAGCTTCACAAACCAAAGTACAAAGTAAAATTGTTAATAACGTGGGAAATAAAAGGACAAGTTCGGATATTCAAGCCTTAACAAACGAGTTTATCACTTATTTAACAACATTATTTTAACGAAATTTCGTATTCCTATTTACGAAATTATTTTAATGAAACTTCGTATTCCTATTTTACGAAATTGTTTTAAGGAAACTTCGTATTCCTCTATTTTACGAAATTATGTTTTTTACTGTATAAGTTCGCGGAAGAATATTTGCAATTTGGAGATTATCGGACAGGTGACAGAAATGTGGTGCAGATTAATACGATAGGCGTTTAAGGGGCTGCTTTTGACACAGGTTTGGCGGATGGTCAATGCGGGTTAAATGTTTGCAAGCATCCGGCTGTGAGGTCCTATTGAATGAGCGATTAAAATTTAAAAAGTAGTTTCCGGGTTTCCTCTAGAGAATTTTTTTATGAGGCTGTTCTCGAGTGATCTAATGTTTAGTGAATAGGAAACTATTCACTACACATTAGTTTCACTACGAAATCATTAATAACGATAAATGAAGGGTTAATAAGGTTTTTTTTTAATACCGGAAATATATCGTGTTTTCGGAGCAGACACATCTGTTTTCAACATCGTTTTAATATACGATAAAAATTGATTAAAGAGTGTCCGGAAAAAGGTAAAACGGGTGGTGCGTGAGCTTCTGTGTGTGCGCTGCGAAAAATGCGTCGGGCTTGCAAGTTTTACTTCGATAATGTTATTTTAGAAACAGTACCAAATATTGTTTATAGGGCAAAAGTGGTGAATATGCCCTGGCCTATATGTCATTTATTTTAGTGCGAATCGAAGTGGGCCATATTCCCCACCTTTGCCCTATTCAACGATCATTGTCTGAATCAACGTAAAATGATAAATATCTCTTTACATTGTGCATAGACTTGGTAAGATGCGAGAAATACTTCGGAGTATTAAAAACCGGTGACGACGGTTTTTACTTTTTTATTTTTTTTTTATTTCATTTTTTGTTGCATTCTGTCTGCGGTTTAACGTGTCAATGACTGGAACATCTCTCTTGTACACTGTTTAATGCTGTTTTGCTCGGGGCGATGAGTGACTTCGCACCGGTTCCCAGCACCTGCGGGATGACTTACAAGTTGTGGACGTCTTAGTTACGGGTTTGCGTGATACCTTGCTCCCTGTTCGTGTTATGAGTCGCAACTCCAAGCCCTTCATACTGCCCACGCGGAATAATTACCCCCAGTCGCTTGCTTACCCGATCAAATCGATCGCACGCTTCCGATCTCCGGATGACTTACAAGCACCACGGTGCTTGTACTCGCTAGCCGCAACGATGAAACTAACTGTATGCTGTTACCGAAAAATAATATCACCGCGACTCTCCGGGGTCGATGAACTCATCATCGCGGTCGGAGTTTGCATCATTTATTTATTTATTTATTTATCTATTTATTTATTTATTTATTTATTTATTTATTTATTTATTTATTTATTTATTTATTTATTTATTTATTTATTAGTTCGCTGGGCTAGGCATTTACATTTCTACCAGAATCAAAATACAACTCTACCGGAATACAAGGCTACCGTCTAGCCTTCTATTCCGGTACAGTTTTTTTATTTTCTGGTAGAGATTTTGGTAGATTTGTGAGTGGTAGAGATGTAAATTTGCCGTTCGCTAAGCCGAAATAACAGAAAATGGTATGGCCAAGGGAAAGTCAGAGCCGAAACTCGAGTGAAGCTTTGTGCACGAAAATGAGAATACGCGGGAAAAATTAAGTTTAGCCCTTTCAACAAACCCTTTGAAAATATGTTCGCAAAAATTGTCTGATCCATGCGCAATTGGCGTTGCCTCAAATCATTCGCGTAATTAAATTGATCAACTTACGATGTTTAAAAAAAAATAATAATAATGATAATATCAATAATATCGTAAATACAAAAAATTGAAGGTAATAAGAGATTTAAAAAAAATAAAATTGTTCGTCAATATTATGTCGAGCTGTTACGATGAACGGAGCACGTCAGCATGTGCACCTTATAGCACACGACCACGTTACCTTTGTGAAGATAATAGTGTGACACAAACACAGGCAGCTTTGTCCGCAACCTAAGACAACAATCTCTACTTACAACACTTGACTTCTGGGGCGTAGAGCGAGCTCGTCACATACCTTGTTTACGAGCCTGTAAACAAGTAGTATTCTCTTAATCTGCGTCCCGTACTCGCGAAATACAATTGTAGGCATAATCTTTCGTTCCTTACTTTTTTTTCTCTTTCTCCCCGACTCTTCGAAATAAACTTTCCGATTGCTTCGTTCAGTCTTGATAATGATTAACCGCGTGGCCGAGACGTATATAAATAAAACTGCGACGCATCGGGTATAATGCAATGATAAAACGGGTGTTAATTAAAATTCCTAAACGCGAGCAGCTTTATGTAATTTTTTTTCTTCACATGATATACCGAGGTTTATTAATCCTAATCGTTTCCGCATTATTTCAGAAATCGTCGTGGCTCGACATATTCCTCGCTGAATTGCTCGCCCAAGTCAAAGAGGGACGAGACGTAAAGGATATTCTTTCATTTTGGTAAGAATGTATTTTTGTTTTATTTCATACCCAAGGGATTAATTATTTTTAGTAATTATTCCATAGTTTCGTGATTTTTTTTTTTAAGACAAGAGAAATTGATTTTCTCAGTCTTTCTGAGTTTTCAAGAGTCAGCTTGAAAACTCAGACATTGTACGCTCTATGTGGTTTTTTTTTTTTTGTTCCAGTGAACTGATAAATATATTTAAAATTTGTTGATTGAGAACTGAAATGAGGCAAGTTTCTATGCGCGTTGGAACCGTTTCGGTCAACCAGTTTCCACGTAAACCAGTCTTGGGCGTTTTCAACTCTGCCCAAAGCAAACCGATGGATTGCACTCTCAGACGTTTTATTTTCTTCGTAACAACATTCTACACCGGTTGAGCGGAGGTGATTTTTTTCGCACTCCCAGATCAAAACTATCGACTGGTTTAAAAACTTTTTACGTAATTTTATCGTTCAAAGCGACATGAATACCATAGTTTTTACTTATTTTCAACCATTCGCTCTGCCTGTCCGACGCAGAATGTCGTTGCGAAGAATATGAACCGTCTTGGAACATAATCCATCCAACTGTTACATGCGCAGAGTTCTGAGAAAGCGAGGTTTAGGAAAGTTCATAAAATGATTGACTTCCGAAATGTGTTGATCGGTACTTCTTGCTGTCGATCAAGTTCCCTTTATTTTTAAAAAATTCGACATATAATTTGAGGAATAGGTACACAAACCTTTAATCAACTGAATTGACCCAGAAAGCATACAATGTTTTCCAGCACCCTCTAACGTGACACATGAACAGTTTCTATACGCGCCATCTTAAATCGTTCAGAGCGATGTAAATACCGTAGTTTTTTACTTTTTCTCAATAATTTGCTCCGCCTACTCAATGGAGAATGTCGTTGCGAAGAATATGAATAATCTTGGAATGCAACCCACACTGATAAAAAAATACGGTTGAATCAACTAAGATTCGGGTAGGGACATTCAACTAAATATTTTGTTGGTACAGCTAAAAAATTGGTTAATTCAACAATTTGTTGGGCGATTTCACAAAAATATTTTTGAGGCCTTAAAGTATTTTGTTCGACCAATTAAATATTTATTTGAACGTCCCTGCCCGAATCTTAGTTGATGCAACTGTACGTTTTTATCAGTGCATCCAACTGTTACTTCCGAATCATGCGCGAAGTTCTGAGAACGCCAGTTTTCGGAGTGTTCAAAAAATAATAGACTTCCGAAAACCGTTGCTCGGTGCTTCTTGCAGCCGATCAAGTTTCCCTTGATTTTTTTAAAATTTCGCCATATAATTTGATATAGGATGTCACTTAAGGATAGGCACACAAGGCCTTAATCGACCGAACTAACCCAAGGAGCGTACAATGTTTTCAGCACCCTCTAACGGTACACATGAGCAGTTTGTGTACGTGGCATATTAAATAGCCTGAAACTTAAAAAAAATGCACAGTTCTTTCGCCAACTCTTAATTGTAAATTTAAAAAATAATAATGTTACAAACTTAGTTCTGCAATTGTCAATTTCACGGTCAAACACCAATTTAAAAAAATCGAATTTGGCTAATGTGGCCCGTGAAGAGTATGTGAAACAGTGCGGTCGGTAATAAAAACTGTAATGAACTTTTTTTTAACAGGCGATGGCCATGTATGATCGAATGAAGAGTCTATGCGAAAGCAGACGTTATGTCAGTGTAAGATGAGACTTCTTTTGACCGTCCGTGCGAGTACCCGTGGAAAAAGTTTATTACAGTTTTTGATACCGACCGCGTGACGTTCGGGCGGGGAGGAGGTGTTTCGCTTGGTCTCGAGTGATTCCTCAACGCAAGAGTCGTTGAGGTTTCGAGTCGTATTCGCAAAAGGCTTTAAACATCGTCTAACGTCTCAGAGTTTTACGAGCTGTTTCATCATCATGAGGAGGTATAAATCACGTCCACACAACAGTCACTCGCGCGACTCGCTATACGTAATGACACGACCTATCTCAAAGCTAGCGAAACGTGATCGACGGCCTGTAAACAGCTTGTTGCTCTTGGCAAAGATCGGGAGATCAATAGATTTTCGTCGAATTATTTTCGCCGCCAGTTTAATGTGAAAATATGATAATCCGCAGCTATAGAAGAATTCTTAGAATCTACCGACACGACTGTACGCGGGATTCCTCAGTTAGCGGTAAAAATCATTATTTCGAAAGCAGTTTGAGCTACGTTACTTAACCAGTTGAAACCCCACGTCCTTGTACACTTGTTACGCGGGCTTTCCTCGCAAGCGAAGCTCGATCGTCGGGCGTAGGTAACGCGATGTAATCCGCTTACATTTTTTCAATGCCTTTCCCACAAATGTTAACGCTCATTACTCATTTTATCATTTTGGCATTTTAGAACGCACTTCTTACATGTAAGAAGTGCCTATTGAAATCACTTTTTTTTACACATTTTGGTCCCATCGGACGTTCAAATCATGATAGATCTTCGCAATCAATGAACCAATGCAGCTGAAATTGATTACGTTGTATTCTTGTTTGATTCTAATATAAGTATCATTTTTTTATTTTCATTAAACAGGTGCTATAAGTGGAGCTCCGATGGAATCGATTTATAGATCGCGAGAGTTCCGTGTCGCAATCGGGAACACTAAGATACCAATCACCAACTATTAACTCTTATCTCATTCAAAATATGTTTCACTTATCCGCGAACCATTCAGATTTCCGTCTATATGTAAAAGATTCAATCTTCTATACGAGTCGAATACGAACCAGTATCTATCTTCGTATTCAACTTATTTCCATAATAAAAATCCCAGTATCTATTTAATTTTTTTGTATTAATAGCAAACAGGCGCGATCAGTGCGATCTATGTTTTTAATATTCATTAAACAGGTGCGATGAACGGGACCTCGATGGGATCAATTTATAGATCGCGAGAGTTCCGTCGCCCAATCCGGAACACTAAAGATTCTACTCACGAACTATTAACTCTTATCTCATTCAAAATATGTTCCACTTATCCACGAACCAGTGAGATTTCCCTCAACTCGTAAAAGATTGAATCTTGAAAACGCGTTGAATACGAACCAGTATCTATCTTCGTATTCAATTTCTTCACACAATTAAAAATCTCAGTATCTATTTTGTTTTTTAAATTAAAACGGGACCCCAATGGGATAAATTTATAGATCGCGAGAGTTCGGTGTCGCAACCGGGAACACTAAGAAACTACTCACGAACTATTAACTCTTATGTCATTCAAAATTTGTTTCACTCATTTGCCAACCAGTAAGAGTTGCGTCTACATGTAAAACATTCAATCTTGCATACGTGTCGAATACGAACCAGTATCTATCTTCGTATTCAATTTCTCCGCACAATTAAAAATCACAGTAACTATTTTGTTTTTTTAATTATCAGCGAACACGTGCAATAAACGGGACCCCGATGGGATAAATTTATAGATCGTGAGAGTTCGGTGTCGCAACCGGGAACACTAAGAAACTACTCACGAACTATTAACTCTTATGTCACTCAAAATTTGTTTCACTCATTTGCGAACCAGTGA
>JAPYZC010001265.1:0-45497 GCA_030522665.1 Ichneumoninae sp. A BG-2022a | reverse complement strand
GAAAAAATTCATACTTATTATAGGCACTGAAAAGATTCATTTTGCATAATAATAATTTCAAAATGTTATTAACAAATTGTTGAAAAAAAAATTGTTCATTAAAATATGTGGAAACTCAACTTTTTTTTAATGAAAATGATTCGTTCACTTTTCGGAATACGTATAAATTTTTTCAGATTTTTATCTTTACTTTGACTTTTGCACATTTTTTCATGTAAAAAACAAGAAAAATAAAGATAAAAATCTGAAAAAATTCATACGTATTCCGAAAAATGAACGAATCATCTTTATTAATAAAAAAAAGTTGAGTTACCACATATTCTGATGAATAATTTTTTTTCATCAATTTGTTAATAACATTTGGAAATTATTATTATGTAAAAATTGGTCTTTTCAATGCCTATAATAAATATGCATTTTTTCACATTTGTATAACATTGGGAAGTGTGTGCAATTCTTGCCCGAATTTCTCGAATTTAGGCGGAATGAACACCACTCGCTCCAACCTCCTTAAGAGACCCGATGTCTTATTAGTCGCAAAATTTCGCCAAGAATCAATATTTTTAGTTTTAGTAGTGGTAATAGTGGATTTATTGATAGCGCATAACATCGGACAGTTTTTGGTACCTAACAGACTTAGATTACATATATGCTGCCAATTGGCCATCGACCGAAGACCTTTAGCAATTTTATTTATTGTAACGGTTCAGATATAAATTCTGTAAACGATTTTCTTCAAAACGATTCCGCCAGATTCATGTGCGGTGTTCTGGGGTTAATGTACCGTATTGTGTACACTGTGAGATACCTGATCGGTATCGGGGACGCGGAAGTTTTTACGCTAGCTGAGAGCTTCGAAAATTTTATTTATTTGTTTTCTGGCGAATTTTTCAAACGCTGGGTATATTGGCAATATTTAGAGCGAATAGTGCTGAAATGGCCCGTATAGCTCGGAGGGGAAAGAGCTTCGTCATTGGATACGCGGAAAGCGGTCGAGTGTACTGTGTAAAGCGGGTGTTCGACGTTGGTTTTACGATTGCCGGAAGGTATTGCGAAACGCTGGAACGAGAACGAGCGCGTTTGTTAAAAAAAAAAACGAATGAGGGAGAGAGAAAGGGAGTCCAAGAACAGTGATGAAATTGTGAAAAGAGCGGGGAAAAATGGTCACGGTGACGTCGAGAAAATTCTCGGATATTCGATCAACGGCTTTACCAAGTTTATTTTCAAACACGTGGCAATAAATCTGAAAACGCGAATCCGCGCAAACTCGCGCGTAACACCAGTGGCTCGGGGCCAGAGAAATTCGCGCTCTGACAAACGAAAATGTTACGCGAATCCTCCATAATCCACCTATGGCACTCGATCATTATTTGAACAAAAAAATCGGGGCCTAGTTACGAAATTGAGAAAAATGTTTGATCAAACAATGTCTCTATTTTTCACGCTGAAAGAGGTTTGAGCATTTAACAAAAATTAGTCTTCCACTAAAGATCGTAATGCTTCTTTCATTATAAATTTAACTCTTTTTTACGTTAAGTTGACAAATGAACAAAAATTGTAAAATTATAAAGAAAGAGGAATAGTGGTCCCTTGTGGAAAATAAATCTTTGTTAAATATAAAAACTTTTTTTTTCTCATTTACTGTGTACTTTTTTTAAGGCCCGAGCACGGCGAGATGCTGTAATCTTTCTCGAGACTTCAAAAATTGAAGTACAGACACGAGTACATCCGGTCGGAGAGATGCGCGCCCGATAGAGCTCGCCGCGCGCTCGTATCGCGCGACAACCCGATTTAATAAACGCCCAAACGTTATTAGGGCCTTCAAAGAGATTCACGCGAGTGGAAGGAAGCTGTTAAACGTGCCACTTCCCGTTCCCCTCCGTCGTCATCCATTTCCCTCCGGGTCGCGTCGAGCGCAGAGAAAATTGCCCGCCTTTCATCTAATTTGTATCTCTGATATAAATTCGACGCGTGTCAAAAGATAATTTCCCTCGTTTGCTCGAGAAACATCTAAGAATATATGCCTATGTGAATCCTGCGCAATCTTGGAGGGGAAAATCTTGTAGAAACAGCGATAATAGACCGACGTACGAAGCGAGTGAGCGATAAGCGGCGAAACATTTAACGAGCAAGAATGCGATTGATTTGCGGAATGACAACACCATAAAACTTAAAGTTATCGCGCGCGCTCGCAGCGCCGACAAAGATTCGTTAGTGGAACGATCTTTCAGCGGCGTGGACGAGAACTTACGCGCGCCCCCGCGCGCGCGCGCGCGAAGGGAGTCAGCGTCAGAGCAAACGAATGTTTCGTCAGCCCGAGTCAAAGCGCTGGCTAACAGCGGCAGCGGCGAAGGCGGCAGCGCGTCAGCAGTGAGCAACCGCTAAGCGGGACAAGCAAAACGTTGAGGTAGAAAAGAGGCGAGCAAGACAGTCCTGCGGGGTTTCCGCGCTCCCTCACCTCGTCGCCGGGCCGCCGGCCACCGGAACACAATCCAGAGAGACACGGCGAGCTGCCGGGTCTCAGCTTCCCCCCGGAGGAACGACCTGCATCGGCGAGACGGCCATTTGTTTTATTTTTCAACTCCCTTCCCGCCCTCTTTGCTCGCCGTACTTCGTCCACGTGTCACAGGTAATCGACGATACCCGACACTATCGTGTTTTTATTTTTTAAATTTCTTTTATCTTTGTTCCGCAATTTTTCATCCACACGAGGATAATCTATTATTTTTTTTTGTGTCTCAATTAATCTCGTATGAACGTACAAGGATGGAGGATAAAAAAAAATGTATCGATGCAAAAAATTCTCACCTAATACGTTGTTGCCTGTGCACCTATAGATAGAGTCAATTCCGCGCGCGTCCTCTATCAGGTGTCCAGCATGAACGGCGAGTGCGTTTTCGAGAGCCCACGCCGTTGGATTCTACACGCGATCCGGGGCATCGTATAGTCCGTCGCAAAAAAAAAAAATATATATATATATATGTATATATATATATATATATATCGTACGGCACGATGTTTTTCGTTACTTTAAGGTAACGGTTTTCGTTCCGAGAATCCGATTCTCGTGAGAGGGTGGGTGGGTCGTTGTGTGGCAGTTAGCGAGAGTCGCCCGATGTTTAGGTCGCTTTCGCGGAATCGCGCCCGCCAAGCGAAAACGCCCAGGCGTCCGAGGTAACCACGACGCGCGTCTGCTGCGGTCTCGAGGTGTAAGACGCTTTCGAAGCCCCGGCTACAGCATGTATCGAACGATCGATATTCCGGCGGGATTCGACAACAAAAAAAAAAAAGCACCTCCTCCGCGCTCTTCCCGACCGCCGAGCTGACGATCAACTCCGTACCGACGGATCTATGTTTACGTACACAAACGAATATATCACAATCGACAAATCGCGCACATAAACACTCGAATTTATCGCACAAATATTATCAACAAACACTTCGTCGTTTATCCTTTCGTGATCGGCGATCGTAGATTGCCGCGATAAAAAGAAAACGAGAAATCGTCGATAGATAAACACAACAATAATAAAAAGACGCACTCCCGATATGAATGGACGCCGAAGCACGCCGCGGGCTTTGGTGATAACGACGTCTGGGTTACACTGACACGACCGCGACGCGTGTTTCAAAAAACTACGAATAAATCTTTATGACGCACGAGACGATGAAAAATATCAAACAGACAAGAAACATTAAGAAAAGACACGCAAGCATGTCGCAACAGAGGGAACACGCGAAAATCGTGAAGAGCGACTAATACAACGTGCTTCTCGCGTGGCGTCCCGCGTAGTACTAAACCTCGCCATTCCCGCGGGTCGCGCGCACACCGCTCGCGCACCCCGTCTCTCTCGCACTCCCGCTAACTTTCGCAACGGTTTCTCGCTGCACACCGCCGCTGCTGCCGCGCGTTACTACTACCACTGCCGTTACACCTACCGGCCATTCTCGCACACATAATAACTCTTCCCCGTGTGCGGACATAAAATTCTTGTTACAGGCTTTAATACAAATGTGGACGGCACATTCGTGCCGGGTCACACACAAGCTCGATCGAACTCTCGGGTTCTTTGTAGCTGTGTCAATCGGCCATAGTCGCCCGACGCTGGAGGTTGTGCGCGCCTCCACAACACACTCCCGGGAGGTGAACGCACCCATACACGAGAGACGAAGCACCGGCTGTGCCGGCTGATGTTCTTGCTCGGCGCCAATACCACCTTCGCCCTTCGCCCAACGTTTCTGCTCGGCTCTTTCTCTCTCCCTGTGCGTGAATGAATGTGCGGGAAAGTGGGAGAAAGCGAGACGGAGCGAAAACGAATGGAACGTGGGGAGGGCCGGAGTGGGAGGGGATTAGAGAGAAATACGAGAAGCAGAGAGCAGCAGACAGAGTCGAGTCACTGGCCAACTCACACAATTATCACGCCTCACGCACGTAGATGTACAAGTGCTTTATTGAAACGCGGGGACACGCGACGAATTTCGTTGCCCGTGTGGATTTTACTGTGTGCGGTCTACCGTACACAGCAGAGTCGCACATCTTTCTATATCTTGCGAATATTTCTATATCTCGTACGGTGGTGTGTATATAACGTACTCGAAGTCCCTCGCGCGTTTGCATGCGTCCCGCCCGAGCGAACTTCGAAACTCATACGTATTAGGATAGGCGAGCACATGCTACCCGTACTGTTTGTATTTCACGTTCGGGTACGGGCTCTCCCTGCGGCCAGGGCCTCTCGGTGCATCGAAGCTCGCACCCAACGCTTGCATCCGTGTAAGAATTTTATTTATTCATTCATGCAAGAATTCCATATAGTATCGACTCTGTATATTTATTTCTATAAAAAAGTCTTCTTATCTCGCGCAAGCGGACTCGCGCTGCGTAGTAGGCCGACCCTCTCCACGTCCAAACCCTACTCAGCAACAACCCCCTTTATTGCAAAGCTCCGGCAACTCTCGCAACTAATCCGTCCCTCTAGCCCCGCGCCTACGCTGTTTCACCCTCGTGCATCGTGTTATTAAATCACACACGTGTGTGTACATATATCGACTGTTGAGAAACAGAAGGGCGTAACCCGCATAGTTTAGCGTGTTGAATGTCGCGGGGTGCGTCGTTTTGTTTCTCAGCAGTCGATACGCGAACGTACGTGCTAACACGGCTGCAAAGCTGCGAGCTGTACGTTTCTCCCATTGCGCACTCGTTTCCGCGTACACATCTAGGCAGCGGCGATACGGGGTGTGTACTTGTGGATGCAGCGAACAACGACGCTTGCAAATTTCATCCCCGCAAATCCTCTCCAAGCCCGTCCTCGACGTATACTTCCGGCCGTCTCCGGGACCAGGATTTCAATTAAATTCACGGACCTCATTGAATGCGCCGGGAACATCCGAACATCCCTTGCATCGCACGGGTGTTCGACATACGCCTCGTTGAGATTTGCGATTAATTTTCTATTTTCATGTTTTTTTTATTTTATTTTTTATCGTCGTCTCGGTTGTATATCTACGCCGAAAAGTTTTACGAATTTATTTTCCGCGTGTACACATTTGATTCATCGTGGGGTTATACTAATTGCCAACCGTCGTTACCGACGAGGCCAGTGCGGCTCCGCGCGTTAAGCTCTCGCCGTGTCCACTCGGTCCGCAGTTATATTTATTGCGAAAGTCTACCGTGGCCGGTCGAAGGTTTCGCTCGTACATCTCGAAATATAATTTTTTTTAGGCTTTTTTTTTTAACGAGTCGGAACGTTAAAACATGTTCGGAGAATATTTGTACCGGTGGACACGCGTGTGCGTTGTTTGTTCGCGCTATACGGAGTGTATGTGGACGGGGCTTATTGGCGAACGATCGGACGGAACGAAAGAGAAGAAGAGCAGAAGTAGTTCCCGAAAAAGGCCGCTGCTTGCTCCGACCGTGGCCGGTCTTCGTCCTTGTTGCGTCTGCAGGCCAGACGAGATTTTTTTTTGGAGAGCTCGAACGTGGCAGCCTCCGAGGTAATTCAGGGGGTGGGGACGTAACGTTCCGCAATCGCGATATTTCTATCTTATCCGCTTCCCCGAAGTACTCGACGAGCCGATCAACGTTTCTTTCCGACTTCTCGTCTCGACGTTTCTTCTTTCACCATCGCTCGGCACACCGCAATCGAATTATTCCCGAATCATCGGTTTCTTTCCTTTATCAACAACAGCGCGGATGACATGGGGTTTTTATATCGATCGTACTTAGATCGTACGGAGTATTATAGATTTAATGCGCAAAAGCGTTCGTACCAGTGGCACCGTCAGTGGCCTAGGTCTTGGCTGAAACATTAATTCTCTCACACACGCAAACACAGACGAAGTACGAACGTCAGGATCGGAGCCTGTGTTGAGTTACACGGTCGCCGACGTGGAGAGAACCGCGCGCCACCGCATAATTCAGAGATGCCGCGCAAGCGCGGCTCCGGCGACGAAACCGGCGTTTTGCCTCGCGGTACTCTGATATTCGCTGGCTGCTGGCTTGCCGGACTTACTATATAGCGTGCTTATAGTACAGTGCGCGTAAGCGAAGATCCCTCGAGAAGGCAGCAGCAGCGGTTGTAGTAAAGCGGGTAGGAGGGGGGGAAAGGGGCTCGCCAGGACGCGACGCGCAAACTCTCGGTACATGGAGGCGCTCACGCGCGCAACTGGAGCTCCTCTGTGTGACGTAACGTGACGTCACGCAGGAGGCAGAGAGACGGAGGCGGGATACTCCGTCGAGTTCGCCCGATCGATCCTCTCTCTACGAGGACAAACTCTCTTCTCTCTATCGCGCTCGATGGCCACGATAGCGAGAGCTCCCGCGCTATCCGAGCTACGGGCGGCTCTTGTAGTACACCGAGCCCGTTACTACTGCCGGACTCTGCGCGCCTACTATTTCCACTGGCACTACGTCACCGCGCCTCATCTCTCGGCGCACGAAACGCCAGATCTTCCCACTGTCTTGTCAATGACTTAACCCACTTGCAATCTCACTTTATACATGGAAAAGAAGGTTTTTACATCCAACTGTATTGAATCCGGATTTCCAACTTAAGTCATTTTTAATTTAACCAGAAAAAAAAATATCGAAAAATTGAGAAGGGACACATATTACGATAGTTTCTCGGACAAGAAATATTTGATGATAATACGAACGTTTTCGTTACCGCGAAGTACGAAATATTTGCGGACCCGACGAACGATTTTCGTCGAAGAAGACGCGGGAATACACGGCGAGAGATAAGCGGCGATTAGGGACGAATCTTTTTCGGTATCGACGATTCACAGTTCTCAGCATAATCGAGAACGTACACATGCGTGATGTTTGTGTACCGTACGGGTACGAGAGCGCCCGCCGTCGAAATGGTTACGCGGCCTTGTTTACTCCCCGTGTTTGCCGGCGTTTGTTGTCGTTCGAATTGCAATCCCGGCCACTTAATGCGAATTTCGTGTCTACACAGGGCGAAAGTGCGACAGAGAAAGAGAACGCGAGAGAGGTCGAGGATTTTTTTTTCGTATTTTTTCTCTACTTGTAATTCAATGAAGGCTTGACGACGATGTCGTGGCTCGGGTGTCCTCGAGACTTTAATGCCCGGCGACTTAACCGCTATCTACTTGTTTGTGTAGCGTGCACGCACGGCAACCAGGGAGATGTGTATATTATAAATGTGTACTAAAGATTTCGCAACCCACGAGCAAACCATCGCCAATAACATTTCGGAGAATCGAGCGAAGCGTCACGTACTCGTAACGTCAGAACCAAACTCCCCACGTCACGGGTATTTCCACTTGCCGAAAGTGGTGTCAGACCAATGACGCAGATATATTGCGATAAAGAAAGGTTTCTACGTATAGCAAACGTATCTCATCCACAAATATTCACCATTTTTGTTTTTTTTTTTTCGTTAATTTTATGTTTCTATATTTTTCGAATAATCGCCATCTCATCTATTGAAGGTAGTTATCGCGCGATAACGATTTTCATACGAAATCGTTAAAACTTTACGAATTTGTTATTCAATACTTCATGAAAACATGTACATTTTTTAAAAATTATTGACCATCTAGAACGCAAGTTTTTGCGACTTTCAAAAAGTCCTTATACACGGCGTTTCCTATCTATCGTGCAAATTTTATTACTTTCCCAATCACCGTAAATAATTCCTTCTCACGTTTAACGATCCTTCTCGAAAAATTGTAAGGCAATTCACCATCTAGTTACGGAGATAAAAAATAGTAAAGATTGTTTTATATTGTTCCTGACGCTGGTACTACGCGCAGCAGTGGGCAGCATCTCGCCGCGCACACCATGCGACCAATCACCTCCACACGAATTTCCCCCTATCGCCCGATAACCACCTTAAGTATTTTTTTTCTCGGTGTACGCAGGTTTGTTTGTGCTCCGGGCAAAGATGTACGCCGGCAGGTAATGATACGCAACCCTGTCGCAATTTATGCGGGTAATAACGATGAACAAAATAACTGGAGCGAAGAACGCGGGCTCGATCGCTAAGTCACGACTTCCGGTGTGCCCGCGGCGTGGAGGAAATGCGTGCCCGGGGCCTCTTCAGCGCGGCAGTAATAACGACCGGATATAACGTTGAATCAAAAGATGAACAGCCCCGCGTGTTTTATCTGAAGCGCTCGAGCGGTGGGCAAACATAAGAATCGTGCAGGTGGCGCCTGGCTCTCGTAATCTACATTATTTATTCTTCGTGCAGTGTGTGTATGCTATTATCAACTGCGACGAGAAATGCGTCGAATAAATCGAGAGAAATAACTCTTCGTCAGCACGATCGACGATGTACGCACCAATGTGTTAAAAATAATATATATATAATTGTATATTATTATTGTTCAAATAGATGTAAATTTATATACAAAAATTAATCGTAACTGAATTAATCAAGGAGTATAACGCGTCGATAATACACCGTACGAAGGAATGTTATCATTGTTTGCCGACAGCAGTGCTCTCACAGCTCATGTTCTTTTTTCCAATCTTCTTTATATTTTTTATAGCATACACGCATTCCGCCCAACGACTTTATCGCAATGAACATTCCAAGCCGCGCGAGTCGCGTCACAATATCGACAAATATTTGCGGTTGCATCATGCGACGTTCACGAGTGTAAACAGAAACTCTACAGTCATCGTGAAAGTCACGTATGCATAAAGTACCATCGGATTGCTCCCGATACGCCTCCGCTTTCGATTCCACTTCGTTATTCTTTGTCATTCGGTTGCATAATCCGACCGGCAGCCGCCATTACCTAATCCATCAGAGATACGTCAAAATAAATTATAAATAAAAATGTCAGAATTTACAAGCAGTGGAATTGAAAAAAGAACATAGACAAAACATCATCTCCAGCAATCGCGAATCACAAATGAAAAATAAAAAAAATGAAGTAATTAAAGAAGAATAAAGCCCGGTCCAGTAGGAAAAAATAAAACACGGTAGGACGACGCAGTGGCAAAAACGCCGGTGCCGAGTCGAAGCCCGGCGAGGGTTCGCAGTAGTAGCGGCGGTTCGTGAACGAGCCGGCCCGGATGGTCTGAGAAAAGGATAAGAAGGACGCGAAGGTGGGAGATGCCGGGAGTGAGAGACTCTCGGGCGTAAACCCGCGCCAGGAGGCGAGCCGACCGGTCGGGCAGGGAGAGCTGCGACGAGCGGAGAGAGAGGAGCCGGCAGAGAATCGGTTCAATAAATGCAGCGGCCGTTGGCCGAGATGGTGGTGCCGAGCGGGGTGAGGGACGAGCGAGAGTCGGACTGGGAGGGTCTTACGTGAGCGCGTACGAGGTAGAAGAGAGAACGAGAGACAACAAACCCACGCCTGCGCCACGTGCTGGCGTACGGCGTAGTAGAAACCGCTGAGTGAACCGGCCGCTGGAAGCGAGGGCTCTTCAGTGGAAAGAGTAAGTGTGCGTGCAGACAGAGGCGAGGCGCGATCGCGGCGGGCCCGACGAGGACGCGACGACAACGAAGGAGAGACCGGGAGCGAGGGAGACGCGTCCGTTCGGAGTTCCGCCGGTGGGAGCGCGCGAGCCTGAGCGAGAGAGAAAAATCGCTCCAGCCGCGCTCCGGCGACGGACCGAGAAAGAAAATTTCGCCGTCTCGTTCGCACACCGGTCGATATCTCGCGGCGGCGGTGACGGGCGAGCGAGAGAGACGGAGTGATAACAATGCAACGTGCTCTCCGTGGCGGCGACGCCACCGGGAGTCGTAGTAGCGGCAACCCCTGGCTCTCCCGCCTGCCGGGGTGCATCGCGGCGTCGAGACGCCGCGAGAGAATCCGAGAGACCGCCATTTTGGGACTTTGGTAAATTAACGACGCGCTGCCGTACATCGACCGATAACCGATTTTCGGGGAGGTGACATTTTTTTTTTTAATGCATTTTCTTTTTCTGTTTTGCGAAATGGTACCGAGGAGTTCCGGCACGGCTCGAGATGAGGATGGTTCGTTTGGAAAAGTTTGAGCCACGATGAGGTGGAATGCGGTACGAGATGGAGGTTTTTGCCGACGTGAAATTTTTTTTGACGGGCGATGGACCGGATGATTCCATCGGCAAATTGCACGACGCAGTTGCCACTGCGAGAGGCTCGTGGGCCACGCCTGAAGCTGCCGCGCCACCGGGACGCTACCCGGCGGCCAGAGAACTCTCCGAAACGGGCTGGGAGGAGAGAGCGAGAGCCGATTCGCGAGAGAAGTGCACGGGTGAGGGTGAAAGCGAAACAGAATGATAACAAGAGGCATCGACCGGTCGTGGAACGTTGCCCGGACAACATATACACAGGGTTTATATATTCCCGATGAGAGAGAGTCCGGGGGACTTTAGCCGAATTATTTGTTAAGCCGCGACGACGGAACCACCGGACTATAGTCCGGCGACATTCATACATTCGAAAAAAAAAAACAACATTGACGCATCGACGAATCCTTTTTTAAATCCCCGTTCGAAACAGTCGAGGAAACTAAATTCCGTAATACACAAGAAGGGGTAAACATGGTTCAGGCGCTCACGCGACTTGGCTGAAAGTAGACGGATTGAAAACTCGCTTTACATGGTAAAAAAAGTTAAAAGGGTTGTGCATTTAACAAAGATTTCCTAACAAACTTTTCGTTTATCCCTATATAGATATAGGGTAGAGCGGGGCAGAATGGGGCAACGGGGCAAAACGGAATTTTCCAATAATTTTTGGATGCCCGAATTCGCCCTATCGGACGCATCAGGCGTTTCTGCCCAGTCTTGCCACCTTGTCCGATGCATAATGATTGGAAAATTTAGTTTTGCCCAAAAGCCCCGTTTTGCCCCGTTGCCCCATTCTGCCCCGCCCGACCCTATATATAAAGGGAATTCCCGTTTTAATAATGAACCCGCAAAAGTTCATCGGAGTGAAAGTTTGATCTATCGGTCATTAAAAATTCCAACCGCAAAGATATCGAATCAAGCCGATACGAACGGCGCGGGAGCTCCTTCGCCTCGTTGACTCGGATCCGTCGCGTGTCACTGGGTTACCGTATTTTTTTTGAGCCACTACGACGACGCCGTCGTTCTTCATACAACCCTGCGGATTCTTTTCAGCGTGAGTACAAACGGCCGCGTTTCTCTCTTTCCTCTGGCCGGAGCGAGACAGAGCCGCGTGTGCACACTCCTGAGGGCCTTCGTTCCGCGAGTTAGTTTCCGCTACTGTACTGTCCCTCTTCGGGCGTTTCTCCTCTCCTCTCGTTTACGCTCCTCTTCGCTCTGTCGCCATAGTTCGCCGGTACGAGAGCCGCGGTTAACACGCGACGCCAATTATCCGCCGCTCCCTTTTTATTCATGTTCACCCCTCCGTCTAGCCGACGCCGGCGTCCTCGTATACTACCCGGCTCGCCCGGCTCGCCCGGGTAGCGTACGGAGCCTTCGCTACGGTCTGAGCGCTCACTGCCGTCACCACTACGACCCCCCCTCGCAATTCTTGCGCTCTCTCTCACTGAACACTGCTATTACTAGAACTTATTCATAGAACGGGGCGCGCCACTACCGTTGATATCCACTATCCGGATCCCCCTAGCAGTCGAGGACCCTCCGAACCGCCGCGATACGTAATGCCCTACGTGGAAACGGTTGGGGAAGGTCCGGTACAGAATTTCGAGGAACCCGATGAGCGGCTTTCTCCCGCCGCTGGCGAGCTCGTCACGAGGGGGATCACACCACCCTTCGACGCCGATCTCGCACAACTACCGAGTCTACTGTTTCGAAGGGGACATTTGAAACCCGATCTTTTCGACCCTTCAGTTTTGTCTCTCCGACCCGCTCGTCTCCTTTTTTATTGTCGCCAGTCTGTGTCCTCTTCTTCCGGATGGAAGCCTGACGAGAATTCACGGGGGGAAATCTGGTTGCCCAGAGTTTATGGATATAACGCAGGTACACTGACCTACCCTTCCATGAAAATTATAGTGCCCGCCAGAGTACGATTTTTTATAGTAGGTAGGGGGGGGGGGGGGGGGCCTCCAAAAAATTTTAAAAATTGAAATTTTCATAGGGGTTCCCCAAAAAATAAAAGCTCCAAAAAATGTTGAAAATTGAAATTTTCATATGGCTTCCTCATAAAAGTTGAAAATTGAAAGTTAAAAGGTGAAAATTGAAAAATGAAAGTCTTCATTTCACGAAAACAAAGCTTCCTCTATGAGGAAGCAAAAGTGTTGTTTTTGTTGTTGATGTTGTTTTTATAATGAAGATCATTCGATATATGTCATATCGAATGATCAAATCCTATACCGACCATATTTTCGATTTTACCTATAAAACGACTCGTACCTCCGAAACTAAGGCGAAATTGAATATTTTTACTCTTGATAATCGACTTATTTTCGTCCATAAATGATGAATCCATGGTCAAATTACGGGGCCTCGGAAACCGTAGTTCTGCCGGAGAAGAAAGCCCGATTTAAAGTAACGTGCTGCGAAATTACCTGCCTACCCTGCCTGTTAAACTCCGACCGCTGAGATACCACTGCTGAAAGTGCGAACGAGCAGAGAGCGCGAAAGAGTTCCCCGTATCGCACACCTCCGCCGGTGCACGGTGGACGAAGCCGCCGAGAATTATCTCGTTTTCGCTAATGACTTAATGCCCGACGAGGGACGAGAAATATCTCGCTCGGAACGACCTTATCCTCTCGCGTTAGCTAGAGGTTCAACGAAATTTCATTTACTTTTTTTTTTTTGCTAAAGATCACGGGAGAGACCGGGGAAAAACGGACCGCTGCTCGGGTGTCCCTCGAAAAATTGATAAAGAATAGTTCGTTTTATCCCCGTTCCCTCCAACTCGAATTCTCCTCGTCATTCACAGATAATTGCCGGGTCGACGATCGCCGGGGTGTCGGGTTTCGAATGACCAGGCTCGCGAGCTGCGAGACCCGAGACAGCGAAACATTAGCCGCGCTCCGTCTCGGCGGCGAATCGTCGGCCAGTGCCGTTTAACCCGCGAGGAATGCGAGAAGGAATCCGCGGAGTAGCAGGCTCGCTGCGGAATGCTCATTATTGAATAGTCGTCTCCTTGTACACTCAGCTCTCAACGAAATTCGATTCCAACTTCTGACGCTGCAGCTCGCGTGTACACTTTTATATTTCATTGAACTCTTCGATTTTTTTATTATTATTATTATTTCGTTCGTTCAACTCGAGGAATTTATACGATCGGTATATGCGCGCGCACACACACACGTACACATGTGTAGCGGAGGCGGTTTAATACGCATATTTTTTTTTTGCGCTCCTCAGGGACTCTGTCAAACTTGCTAGCGACAGAGCGGTTGGCTTGATTTACGAAGCACATAATTCCACCGTCGGCTTAACGTGTAGTTGCGACGTTGCGTATGGTGGCTTGTGCTGCGACTCGTGGTCTTGGTTTCACGTACTCGAATGCCGCGTCGTTAACGTTTTACGCCTTCGCTCTCAGTGCCTAAAGCTGCGGCACAATCGTGGGGTTTGTGTAAAATATTTTCGTATCTATTTTTTTATTATTATTATCGTTATATTTCTTTCATTATTATTACTATTAATTATTTATTATTATTTTTATCTGATTTATATCATTTTATTTATTTGGATTTTCAAGTCTTGTTGCTCGCATGCTCCGAAAGGGATTAAGCGAGTAGGCGACCCGTCTATAGAATATTGTGGGAGTGGTAACCGGAAAACGAAGTTAACGAGCGTAAGATGTCGGCGCATAAATTATCCGCGACAAAAAAGTTGGTGCAAAACCGAGGTGTGCTCGAAATGCCACCCACGAGTGGAGCTCTCGCTATTTCCGTAATTCGTTCCGTGTTAGCGGATCGAACAGTTATTTTCGTAAAGGTCGTTTACCACGAATCCATCCTTCTAGATTAAGGCGACGCGAAACCTCCACCTCCGTGCAGCACCTGACCCGGACTCGAGCGGTAAGAAAAAAAATCTGCGATCCATTTATTTAAAGGGTGTCAAACTTTGCCGAGGAAAATCAGATTGTCAGATATTGATTGGCTGAAGGACTTCGGTCAATAGCCGACCACATGGCGTTATACGTTAAAAAAGAAGGGATTCCAAAGAATAATAGACCCAACATTGTATGGAAGGTCAATCAATGTCTTTTATTACTGTCTTGAAAAAAAAATTGATGACAGATTTCGTTATCTACCGAGCCCGTGCCGCATCGCCCCGAGCGGTTGCAATAATCGCTCGGAGTAGGGGACAGCGGGGCAAAATGGCACACCGGGGCAAAACGGGATAATGAGACAAAACGCAATTCTCCAATAACTTTGAGATGATAGCGATGGTGGTACGTGGGACAGAACGAGTGTGAAAATCCAAATGTATCGTTGGGACAAAATGGAGCATCCAAAAATGATTGGAAAATTGAGTTTTGCCCTCACAATCCCGTTTTGCCCCGCTGTGCCATTTTGCCCCGGTCTCCCCTACTCGAAAATTCGTTGATGATAGTTCTGGACGCAAGTGCGTTGTTCATCGTCATCGTCCGGTCGATAACAGTCCGTCACTACTATCACTGTTACAACCGGGGCAATACGGGGTTGAGAGTATCGGGAGTATACAATCCGAGGTACTCTGAATGGGAACGGGGGCGTGTGAGCTAGAAACTCAGAGATTGAAAGGGAAAAAAGGACGGAGCGGAGAAAGAGGAGAGAACGAGAGAAGGCCAAACAAACTGGGCCGACGGAAATCAAGAATCGATAGGTCGATTCCCGACGTTGCCGCGTCGTCCAGCCATTTTGCGCCGACCCGAACCTATCCCAAGCTTTGTAGTTTCCCTCCCTGGGCTCGGTTCCGTACGGTCGGAGAACGGAGGGCGATAGCGAGACGGGGATAAAGGGTTAAAGAGAGAACAGGGGAGAAACCCGCAGACGAGGCGGCACTCTCTGGTCGTCGGGAGGACTTCCCCATCCTCCCGTTTTTTTTTTTCGCCACCCAACACCCGCGCTCTCGTCACTCCGACGTTGCCAGATTTTCCACGAGAGTTTCGCGAGGAAAACGCGGAATCGCGTCGCCGACCTTTTCCGAACCTTTCCCCAATACCGCGACTTTACCCCGATTCCAACTGAACATAGCTTTTCCCTGCGCATCGGAATAAATTCTTTCTCTGCGGACAGCAGCAGCTCTGGAAATAACTTCAGGTTCGTGTGGGGGAAAAATTATAATTCTCTTTAACCCTTTTTCATTTCGACAAAATGTTTCGTGGCTTGTGACGACTTCTTCATGGCTAAAGATCGATCATTATCGCGTCCTCAAGAGTCCTGAAAAATACCAATTCCCCAATTCCAAGGAGCCCGGGAGGTCCTTGAAAGCGTCGGTAACGCGAAAATTCGTGAGGAATGGAACGAACAAGTGTAACAGGAGAGTGCTCTTTTCCCGAAGAAACCGTGTTCCCGCGACCGCGGTGATTCTGGCGCGGACTCAAGCCGTTTGTTTCCGGCACGTTGAACCACGGAGAGGAAGAGAGCAAATCGTGCACCGAACCGCGATATTTATTCTCGGCCATTTGGCTCCATACGTAAGACATTTTTCTTCCGGAACCTCCGGCAAGCGGCCTCCGAAATCGCTTCCATACCAAAAATAAATTGTATCTCACACGGTCCGGTCTATGATCAATCCCGCCGACGGACTACGTGCATCCGCCGAATTTATCTCACCGGCATGTAATAAATATACTAGACAACCCGAGCAATCGCAAGTCGAGAGCGATCCTCTCGTGATTACTTTTCGAACTCGAGAGCTTTCACGTGCTCTTTTTGCTCCAAAGGTATCGAGTTTGCCTTTCTTGTATTTTTCCCTTTTTTTTTATCTCAGCATCGAAATCTCTGCAGTCCGCTAAAGAGTTTTTTTTGTATTTTTTATTATTATTTTTTTTTACGGTCGACGAAGATACGGAGATAGGAAGGCGGGGTAACGAGGCACGACGAGAGACGGCGAGATGAAAGACGAGCGAGGAGAAGGCCCTTGCCGGCGGGCCGAGACCGCAATATTAATACATCGCAGTGGATCCATCGTTCAGCGGGCCCGGCGTTTCGCTCGCGCCAACCACCGCTCGGGAAAGCCTCGCTACCAGTCGCGCCCGTGTGGAGGTAACTCGGTGTAGACCCAGAACTACCACCGTCATACCCAACGGGGCGGACGAGGGACGCGCCGGTGCAGCGGCGTCTTCCGCACACCGGAAGTGGACGTAATGTCGCGGTCCCGCGGGCCGGCCACCTTAGCCCGGAATGCGCGGTCGAGGGGCAATTAAGGGCCCCCGCGATGCGGTCGGCCCGCAAATGGTAATTACGCCTCAAAATCTGAAGAATGCCTTGCGTATCGTATCGTGAGCCAGCCCGTACGGCGGAGCCTCGGCTATCGCATTAATATTTTCAACTGCAAACGGGTTCGACGATTCAGCGCCCTCTGCGATCAGACAACCGGTCACGAAGCGTAACGTGTCATAATTGTAATTATAGCACGTACTTGTCGGTCACGTCACACCGACGCGATCGTAACTCATAGATTGGCGCTTTATCTAGTTTTAATCTTGTGCGCTTTATTCCACACGTTCTTCATGTGCGGTGCGGGCCTCAAGGGCTACATCGCAGTTGTGTCGTTTCGTTTAGTTTTTATTGTTTTGCGTTCCGTCATACCGCTGAGCTCGGAGATGCGAGTGTGCGCATGCGCGAGGTGCGTCACCTCCACACCGGGTTTGCTTGCATTCCGCATGGAGAGTCGCAACACGAGCCGCTCCTGTCCGGAGGAGCGGGAATCCTTCGGGGCGGACACGTGCAACAACACTGACGTCATAACAATCGGTTGGGCCGGGGAAAAATGACGTGGGGTTACTGGAATGCGAGCTGGGTTGTTTGTCCCGGCTGGCTAGCCACGCGGTCTCGGGAGAAGATTGTTGTTTTGGGCTACTCCGCATCACGTGGAAGTTATTTCGCTGCTCGAGCGGTGGTCGTAAAGATTTGTTTTAAATAATTTTTATTATTTAATTAATGATAGGTAGGACAAGATAATAAATTTTCGTCAATCGCGTCGTTCTCGTACTCGTCGGAGGAATAATAACGATCGTAACTTAGTCGGAGGAAGAGTTGGCCGAAAAATCCGCGGTTCGTTTCAATGGGGGAAAAATTGTTCGACGAGTTCTCGCTGCCTCAGCTTTATTGGCTTTTACAACCGGCACTATAATCATCGTTACCAGAGTGGTGCAGGAGCAGCGATGGTGGTCCATTTAATCTGCGGCTACTTCGCCGCGCTGCTTTCGCGGTTAATAGGTATTCCGGGTCGGGTGCGCTGGTCCGTTTCCTCTTTGGGTCTCTCTCCCTCGACCTTGTCGGCGATGTTTTAGGCGAGCGGCCAATATCGATATCCGACGGTGTGTTTAACCCGCTCCGCCGCGGTGGCGGGATGGTGCCAGGGAGGATACGAAGAGAAATGCCAGGCGGCGATGGGAAATGAGAAAAAAACGTGACAAGAAATAAATAAAAATAAAAATCGTTAATATAGGGAACGGCCAAAACAGACTCTAAGCTAACTACACTTGGTGGTCCGTTTTGGCCCGTTCTACCCCCACTTAATAACCGACTTCTGGTATTCCTGTTTTGTGCGTAAGTATCATCGATGGTCAATGCTCGTTCTGGCCTCTCATTCTTCATCTCGATACGGTAACGTCGTGGAAGGTCGTGGCGTTCAAGGCCGCAGAGTCTCCCCCGTTTCTCGGACATTTCAACGATTCTTCTCACACGTGATCGATAGCATCCAGTATCCGTCCAGCATCAGCTAAGAACAAGAGAAGGTATCGCGCAAGGCATCTCGAGTGCTTTATTCTGTCGCGGGATAGAATTCTCCGTAGACCGCGGTAGCTGTCGCGCAGACTCGAAGACTCCGACTTTGCCCTCGCGATTTTTTTCAGCCGATACTCGATCAAGATGATTCTTAAAAAAAAAAAAAAAAATTTCCAGACCCGGATACCGTAGATAAATATTCTCTCAAACAAAATTAATGTCTCCGTCGAACCTTTCGAACAGGGAGGTACGTGAGATTCATAGACGGATCGATCGTTTCTCCGATTAATCGTAAAGGCCGCGCTCGAGGAAGAGCAAAGTGTTTCGGAATTGCAAATCCGTACGAGGATGTTTAATGCTGCGGGCGATATTGCCGAATTCTCGATGTCATGTTCCTTTCAAGTTGATACTCACAGGTACTCCAAATTCGAACAGGGATTAGAATCGAAGAATTGCAAAAAATAGCGTTACGGTGCTCGGGTGGGACGAGAGGGTCTCGTGTTTTTTGGGCGAACGAGATAGGCAGGTCGGGAAGGCAGAGACCGGTCATTCACTCCCCGCTTTGAGTTCCGCGGCCTCACGCTGACACACACAACCGGGTACCCAACTACCGCGCAAACCCACACACACACACACACACACACACACACTTAATCGCCTTTCTTTTCCCAGTCAGACATGGGCCCGCGCGCGCGTGGCAATAACTGCGCAGTAAACAAACCTTCGCAGTACATTTACCTCCTCGCTCACGGTCTGGCATCGAGCAGCTGATTCCTACTCGCTTCGTCATTCCTCCTCGCTAGCTCACTGTATTAATCATCTTCGTCATTCCATTCCCTACAGTCTCCGATGATTTCATTCGCGGCCCATTCGATTGCAGTTTTCCGAATTACGAAGGTATTTTTATGTAAAAAAAAAAAGAAATCATTGTTGATCATAAATACGAAAGATGACTTCGATATTTTTCCTCCTTAGTTGATTACATTAATAATCTCCGTAATTTCATTCCTCATTTTCTAGTCTCCGATGATTTCAATCGCGACCCATGGCTCGATTGCCACACAGAAAAAAAATATCATTGATTCAAATAAAATTTGCTTGCGGGCTGCCAATGAACAGAAAATGTTGTTTCAATTTTACTTTCAATTCGTTTACATTTATACCGGATTGAAACGATAACATATCACCTTGCCAGTTTTGCCGTCATCGTTTCAATATCGTATGGAATTGTAAGAATCGAACATAGAATTGAAACAAACAATTTGTTCATTGGCAGCCCGCAAGCGAATTTTTTTTCAGTGCATTTTCCTATTTTCGAAGATACTTTCGTGTAAAAGAAAAACGTGATCATGGTTGATAGTAAATGCGAAATAATCGTGAGAGTATCAACATCGGTACAGCAAACGAGCCGGCCGAAGCCATCGAAACGAATGGATCGGAAGCATGCATGCACGCGAAACAGGCATATCGAGCCCAAACAGCGAGGGTTGCGCGGAGACGCGGAGGACAGCTGCAGTTGCACGTGTCGCACCGGAACAGTGCGACACAGTAGATGCCCACCGTGTCCCCGGGTGCATAGGCGGCTTTGATCATCACCGAAGGCACGGAACTTGACACGGGTACCGAGAGAGCCTCTCTCCTGTTTTGTCCCGTGTTCCGTGTCTCTTCGTACGCTTCCTCCCGTTTCCGCATACACGCGGACCCCCGTACGCTCGTAACATCGCGTTTAAGTGCGAATTGCGTGGACCCTATCGGGTGAGTCCGCACGCGTGTGTCGTACACAACGGTGTGCGAGTACATTACGGATTTAGTGCAACGCTCTCTCAGTATACCCGAATGGAGATGCTGCTATGGTAACGAGTACGCGACCGGAGAGCACTGTACGACATTATTGCCGCACAGGCACGAGCTCTCGGTCTTGTGTGCGACCCGTGTCGGACCCTACTTAACCCATCGAGCGAATATTATACCCACGAGGCGCCATTCAATATCTGCTTCTCGATAATTAACTGATTTCATGGTATAGTGATTTTTTGTTTGTTAATTCTTAGATGCAGATATGTGTATGTAGGGGTGGATTACTGGCGATCGAAAAGATAAACAAATGAACGAGACCGCTGCTAGGCAGCAGCTAAAAATAAAATCTGTTAAGAGTCAGACAACGACCAGCTACGAAGCTAAAACATTGTGATTCATTAAAGAATATTTTTGTAAATAAGTTTATATTATCTGACACTCCCTTGGAATCGATTCCTACATGTATATTATTTTTCAGTCGCAATTTAAAAAGTGACGCTGATTACCGAACGCCGCTCTATGTAGCCCATTTAATTACGAACTTACTCGATCGATCGATCCTTGCTGTTTCACCACTGTTCAAATCGTCATTATACTACAGAATCGATAAGATACATACGAGGAAATAGATCAAAGAAGGCTTATAATGGAAAATTTGATGTAAAAAAAAAATGGAAAAAAATTGACTACGTGAAGCCATTTCTCTTGCTATAATTTCTCTTGCTATAAGTATCGTTGAATAAGCCTTGCAAATACCTGGCGTTAACGTCTCGCGAAAGTGGCTCGCCGGGCCTCGCGAGGCCAGGCGCGTATCTCTTGTAGAAGCAGGACAACGACATCGAGGAGTCGTGCAAGCGAGTGCGTCGACACATAATCCTCCTCGTCGGTGTCGAGCCGCACGCGCGATCGCCTAACGTCCTCACCGTTCGAAACTTACTGGATATCCTGATTCCCCGACCGAAATTCGTCGTCACGAGGTTCCAAAGACTATCGTCGCTTCTCGGCGACGACTCCACCGGTCCTCCTGTAAATTTTGACCCTTCGTCGTGCGTACAAATTTCTTCGGATTCGTCGACGATACACTCGAATTTTGCAATCGTGAGATTTCTCGGGGTGACGGATTCTTGCACTTCCGGTGCATTGCGGGATGGAGCTTTGGCATTTTCAAGGTCATCCATCGATGAGGTCGAAATTCCATCGGAACTGTAGACATCGCTCGGAAACATAATCGTCTCAATTTTTACGACACCGGAAGTGGATTCTGGCAACCCTTCGGTCGAACTTCCGGCCCCGCACTCGATGGCGCTGTTCTCCCGGTCCACGTTTCCGGCGTCCTGGCTCCCTTCCATACCGACCGCCGACTTGACGCCAACAGCTGAAAACAGAAAGGACGATATTGCGGGTTAAAATTGCACGTTACCATTGCACGATCGATTTATTTCTATACCGTCGAGAGTCGAGTTAGCTCTCGTCTGTACCGAGTAAGGAAACTCTCGATGGTGGCTCGAAGAATCGAGAAACGAAGGGGTTACCTCCGGAAGCTCCGGGGTAATCTTTCTGTTCGAACAGTCAAGAGATTGATACAGATGAGCCGTTAAGCTCGAAAGCGCTCTTGACGGAACGTTCATCAATCATCATTATAATGACACTCCCGGAGTAATTGGGAGAAGGCCCAGACGGATGTCTCAATTAATTGGTGACCTATAAGGAAGCGCGGGGCAAAATGGGAGCGCGCTAAACTGCAAATATAAGGCAAAATGATTTATAAAACATGAAACATTCAAAAAAATTTAGTGAAACACTCAAACGGAAAAATCGGTATTGGGTACATTGGGAAAAAGTTCTAAATCGGTCTTTATAGAAACAGTCAATTTACTAGAACGGCCTTTGTTTTTTAGCTCGTCCGTTTTGCCCCGCTCCACGGAAACTTCAAAATTGAGCGAACCAGAAACTCTGGCACATCTACGGTGTAATTGGATCGACGCTCCGGATTGAACGGAAGACGATAATAATGCTGAGTGCGCATCCGCGACGAATATGCACCGTGACATTTGACGGGATTGACAAAGGAAGAAGTTCCGAAATGTACGTGTCGTGTTCAACCGGCAGGTTTGAGTTTCCCATAATCACAATTGTCCCGAGCTTTTTCGAAAGCATCGACTGTACGGGTCTCGAGCATTCACACTTTGGACAAAAGCTGTCGAGTTTCAAGCGCAACTCGTCGAACTTCGATGGGGGAAAACAGAACAAAACAAAAAAAAACAATACAAGTGGTCGGAGGGGTGACGCGAACATGATTTTTTTTAGTTCGCGCCCCGACAAGCAGATTACCGGGGCTTCACAGGTTGCTGTGAAATACGAGCTTCCCCCCCTCCCCGGATAAACTATTGATTCGGAGCACAATATAAAAAAAAAGTTGAAACGGCATTATTGCGATCGAGAGGTTTATTTGGATAAACGATTGAAGGTTATAACGATAAGAACACCGGGAAAACTCATTGATGTGGCCCCGTTTGTGGCTGTATTATTTAAGCTACTCTGATCGCACCACTCCGACTGGTTAACAATTGCGCGTTCATGTGAAAGCGCACGAGGATTTAATCTGCCGTGTAATGAAAATGAAATTCTCACACAACCTATTACAATTAATCATCATGGAACACCCGCCCCACGTATTGGTAATTGCACATGCAGGATTTTCCGGGAATTAGCAGAATTGTTTAAAACAGTCGACGGGTATTAACGGTAAATTAAAGTATTCCTATTGCGTTCCGAAAATCGATGTTAACGTCGGCCGCAACAGTATTAACGGAAAACGTGGCAAAACGGACCATTTTTCGACTTTTTTTTGTGGGCGGAAAGAACAGTCTGATCTCGAATAGAGAACATCTTATTGTATGTAAATGGACGTGCCGTAGGGGAGTGCGGGGCAAAATGGCACACCGGGGCAAAACGGGATAATGAGATAAAACGCAATTCTCTAATAACTTTGACATGGTGGCGATGGTGGTACGTGGGGCAAAACGCGTTTAAAAATCTGGATGTATCGTTAGGACAAAATTGGGCATCCAAAAATTATTGGAAAATTGAGTTTTGTTCGAATAGTCCCGTTTTACCCCGGTCTCCCCTACCTCCGAGACACCTTGTTGCGAACTGCAAAAAGAGACCCCGCTTTTACTATCTTTCCGTGTTTACCGCGACATTACTTTGCGAGCCGGAAACGTGTGAGGGAATAATACATCGCGACGCGCTAAACAGACGGGGTGGGCCAAATGGCCCACGGTCGCTCGTCGATACATATTACAGTCCGCACTCCACTCTCAACGATGCGTTAAACTTTTCACTTCTCCGGGAGTGTTTTACTAACATTTGCAGCCGCGCACTTCGTCATCGTGTTTTTTCCCCGAACCATTTTTTTTCTCGGTTCTTCTTTCCATGTTTCAACTTTTTAACGCGAGAACGGTGAAAAAACGTACACACACTCGTGCGTGCGTTGAACGCTCTCGAAAACTCATCGCGCAATTAGTCTCTACCCACTTCGCAATTTAATTCATACGGAATTACGGGCGTCGAGTTTAATAGGTTGCCATCCAATTTTGTACAGCGCGAGCTGAATTTGTGGATGTTGGAGGATGATGATCGTCCGATAACGTCGAGTTCCGTGTCAACGTTTTTGCTTCATTTTTTTCTTCTTTTACTCGAATAAATTGTCGAAGCAATAGGCTGCCAAACATTATGCATGTGTACATTGTATCGTCGCATCCCCGTTTCGGACTAACAATACCGTTGGGGTTGCACAATAAATGTTTCACGCTCATCCTCGCCGTCAGTGGCCATCAGTTAACAAGCCTCGGTTTAATCTCATCGTAAAATTCGGGGCATATTTGTTTCGCAGCGAGCCAAACGAGTACGCGAGAGACTGCGTTTTTCATTTTACGAATACGTCGACAAATTTGAAATTATTCGACTTTATAGCAACATATATATATATATTTAGATATTTATCAATTTATCTGTTTGTAAATTTATAAATTTATAAATAGTGGTGGAAAAGTGCCAGACGCGGGTAACGTAAATTCCTGCCGGCAATTGGAACGCCATGGAATGCGCACATGCCCGGAATAATTCAGCTCCGCCGACTAGTCGGGAATTAGGGGATAGTGAGGTCGTATATGAGTGGAGTGTGCACGATCCTGTTTGTCGATCTTCTATATAGATATACGTACAATTTCACTGATTGATAAGCCCTTGAGGCCGGTGCGTTGAGCCTCGCGCTGTACCGGACCGCTATGTCTGTATTGTCGGCAATTCGAGGGGTTTGTCCGGAAGCGAACGGCGAGAGATGCCAAATAACAAAAACGAGCCGACGAGTACCCGAGGGGCAATTTTCGAGCACGTAGCCAAGAATCTTTTTTTTTTTTTAACACGCGTTTATCACGTCGAGTGGCGTAAAACCGTAGTTAGCTCGATAAAAACTTAACGCTTTCAACCAAACCACTGGGGTCAGGGGGCAAAACGGAACACCGGCGAAAATTCGCCCGACAAATTGGCAAAATTTTCCGCTTTGCCCCGTCCTCTTCCCACATCGTACAGGACATCGTTGTCGAGCATGAGAAAGAAACTGCTGCCAGATTTGGCATTCTGCGGGTGTTCAACGCTGCTGCGGTTCTATCGGCTATGCAGGACTCGTGAAAAATAAATCGCGGCTCTTCCACGGGAGGAACGTGTTCGGTCATAGGAAAGCTTTCAAGTTCGTGAAAATCTCGGATGCAGACTCCCAGGGAGTCTTCGGAGTTTTTGCGATGGCTCCCGAAGGGACCACGACGTCCATCATCAATTTAAAGTGCAAAGTGGTTTTTATTATACGAAAAATCGGACATTTTTTCATGGAACGTGAAATAGAACTTTTTAGGCAGCTTACGGCAATTCAGGGTAACTTTATTATTATTATTATTATTATTATTATTATTATTATTATTATTATTATTATTATTATTATTATTATTATTATTATTATTATTATTATTATTATTAATTCTTCTTTTAAGTCTGTAGCTTCCGCGTATTTCTATAGAAAAATCATGGCCATATACAAGCCAGAATCATCCTTACTCACGGTACAACATAGGAAAGATGGCAAACGATAACAACAGAAATCGGTCGAACTCCCGCGAGTCGGCAATATTAAAGTGACCAAATACAGTTCGTCATTTGGTTTGTTGTTTCTCGGCAAATATAATATCCGACAGTAACATATCGAACGGTACGGAGGGATGGGAATCGAGTGAGAGAGGTAAAAGTTCCCTCGAGGGAATAGTCTATAAATCAAGCTGGCATCGTATCGCTCGTACCGAGGGCTTCTCGCGATAGCTGCAAGCCTACCTCAACAAACCTTGACTTTGGCAACTGGCGGAGAGAGAGTATGCCCGGAAGCTCCTGTCTCCGTTCGTTTACTGTGAAGCCCCGCGTCTCACTCGAGAATATCGTTAGTCTGAAGGCTCTCTTACTCCTGACCATTCCCGAGCTACTCGACTCCAGTCAAGTCCATTACACGGCCCAAGTAAGGTTGAATAGAAGTTGGCATCATTTGTTTGTACTTTGCCGAAACATCTTCGATATTTCTCTAATTCAATATTTCTTAGTCGCTCTTATTTTTCTACCGTCCTCCTCACCCCGACTCTATATTAACGTCGGGGAACTTAAAAATTAAACTGGCTTTTGACTGCAGAGACTTTATATCTGTTAAATTGTATTTCGACTGTATTGCATTGGAAACTTCAGTTCGCCAGTTCTCGATTATTGTAACTTTTGTGACATACGCGAACTCACAATCTCAGTAATTATTGTTGTCTGTAATGTGTTCTTATCATTATGTAAAAGGCGAATACTTTTGAATAAAATGAAATAAAAATAAAATTACATTATTTAATTCTTATGTTTTTAACTGTTTTTATTTTTTTAAAGTAGTATATACAGCTGGGCGCAGCTGCGGCTGTTCTGTTGCTCTTATTATTAATTCAGAAGGATACGTTTCAGGGGTAAATATTCATGTGAGAAACGTGTGTGTGCTCTACGTCCAGTTTAAATTCCGAATTTCAGCAGTGGCTTTCGGATAATCTCGTCGTGACAATCTCAGGATACATTTCACACCCACCCCGCGAACGGTTCAATGGAAACAAACACTCCGACGCGACAGATCAATATATTTACAAGGTTTTGTCCCCTGAGCGTTCGAAACTGTGATCCGACGGCAGCAATTGGATATCTTCCCTATAAGGATCGACGAGACTTTGGCGCTGAGCCAACGGCCAGGTCCCTCCTGGAGCTGTAAAGGTTTTGTTGGATGGAAGCAGTTAAACCCCTCGTTCGTTCTCTACCTCGCGTTCTTCTGATGGATCGGGAACTTCTACAGTTTGTCCATCTTCTTTGTGTGCGATATAGTCCCCATCCGCTGCATCTATGCGTCTCAGGACCGGAAGTCGCATCTCTAAACTTTACTCAAGCGACGAAGTCTCAGTGCTTTTCTGAGCAACTTTAAAGTTGTGTACTACCGTTCTACCCACTGAAATATTCCAGTTAACTTCTCTCGTAACAGATATCAACAGATATGAACAGGATCTCAACAAACCGGACCCGAGAGGAGTTTGGTGGGATGAACATTCGACGTTTCCTTAGATTATTCAACGGGGATATTTTATGCAACAGACAAGAAAGGAAACTCACCGCATTCGACAAAATGAGTCGAACGAGCGTTGAGTAACGTTCCTGAATATCGACCTAAAACTTAAACATTTAAAGGGTCCACTTTAAAGTACGTTAAGGTAGTACTAGCGCAATGACTGACGCCGCCTAAGTTTCAGAGGATTAAACGAGAATTACAAACACTTCTCGATCGGATAAAAATCTGGAAAAAAATCAAGTATATGGACGATGCTGATAAGATTGTTCATCCATAATAATGATCCCAAAATGTTATTCGTTTCCTTTATGTTAAAATTTGTTTAACATCGTAATTTTCAAGTATTAGATAAAATTCTGAAAAAATTCATACGTATTCAGAAAAATTAACAAATCATTTTTGTAATTAAAAACAAAATTGGTTGCCGGGTAATTTGTTGCACATTTTTTTTTTTTCAGTAATTTGTTAATGAACATTCTGAAATTATTATTATGCACAAACAATCTTTTCAGCACCTTTTATATGCTAGAATTTTTTCAGTTTTTATTCTCATCGAGAAGTGTTTGTAATCTTTTACTTTTTTCTCTCGAACTTAGGCGGTGTCAGTCATTGTGCTAGTACTACCTTAAGAGCATGTGAAACACGTTCTCAGCGTGTCTCTTTCGCTCCGTCGAGAGCGCCACTGATGCTATCTCGCTCGCACTTCACAGTGTTTCACATGTTCTTAAGGTATTTACATCATGTTTCCGAAAAACTTTCTGGCGTAAATTGTCTGAATAAAAGGGATTTAAAAAAACGTTTCTCGGTCATGAATATCGTCGTAACTTCGGCTCGTGTAGTTCTCGCGAGCTCCTCCTTTGTCGTGTGCTCGCGGCGGAGGCCGAACTCGGTCGAGTGCGTAACCTACCCTAATATACCATCGTTTACCGGGGCGCCCCCGCGGAGGCCTGTGACCCTCGACACTGACGCGATTTTCCGGTCTCCACGAAGAATAATAGAGCCAAGGGGCTTTCCAAGTGGGACGCGAAACGCCCGCGGCACGAAAGAGAGAAATACTCTAACAATTTTTCTCGTCGCCTAGTCGCTTCTTCTTTACACTTAACTTTTTCTTTACACTTAACCACTCTGTCTTTTTCGCAGACAGCCTTGCCAAGTGGCGGGTGTAATACTTTTTTTCCTACCAGCAGCGTCAGATTTTCCCGTCGTAACTTTTAGCCTCGTACTTTATCCTTGACATGGGTCTTTACTTTTCTTTTCTTACTACCAGCGTTAGCGCGCTTCGCTCACTCGAGAATAGTTTGTTAAATGGTAGATACAAAAAATAACATCGTTCTTGCTTCCGGCACGGATTTTAATGTACGACGTTTAGCAAGCGATTTATCGACCTTGAGCGATTATCTTGATAAAAAAAGATTTTAAATAAAAAAAGTTATGCCCTGAAAAAAAATTCGCTTGCGGGCTGCCGAAGAAAAAAAATGTTTGTTTCAATTCTACTTTCAATTCTAACAATTCCATATGATATTGAAACAACGACAGCAAGACTGTCAAGGTGACATGTTATCGTTTCAATGCGGGATGAAATTGTACGAATTCAGAGTAGAATTGAAACAACGTTTTTTACTTCATTGGCAGCCCGCAAGCAAATTGTTTCAATGATATTTTTTTTCTGTGTACAGTTAATGCCCCGGAGTCATAGACCTTCTATGTTTATAACGAAAGAACCTCCGATGTTGACTATAACCGACAACACTTTCGAAAGCTGAAGGATGGCACGGACTACGTTCCATGGCGACAGGAAAGTAACACACGAGCCTCGAGGGAAGTGTCTGTGTGGTAACTGGAATTTATCGAGACACGAAGGTTTTGTTTAATATCCTCCCTACTTCAACGGAGGTTGTGTATACGCTTGCATTCCCGAGAGGCGGAACATGGAGTAGCAAAAAAAAAGTGACATAAGCACCCCCGACAGACTGCGAATTGCTGTCCTGACGATGCAAAAGTCGAGTTGAAAACGTCATATTGCTCGAAGGCAACAATATATGGGCATTGTGAAAAATACTTCTTAACTAGGGTCGAATTCAAAAACGTCAAATTGAGTGGTGTTCCATTTTGCCGCGAAGTGCAATTTTTCTCGGATTCTTAAAATTATTGTTGTGAATTCCATAAAAAATATTTAAAAAGCCGTGAATGCATAGCACCAGACTCAGCCGAACTGTTATTACTTAGCGGCCCATTTTTATTCGTCCTCCCCAGTTCTCCTCGATATACTGTGCCGTTGAAATATTGTATGCTCGATAGGCTTTTTGTTCCTTTGCATCGATTGCTCTCTTTCACATTTGTCTAATCTTTCAATCCCGTTAGTCTACAGTCTAGCGGCGATGCATCGTTGCTGCGCGGAATCGGCATGGTGTATATGCACTCGACTGATAACACGAACTATCGATTACGTTGCAATTTGCATGGAAAAAAAGGCGAAAAATTGAATAGCGAACGTGTACCATCGTCTGCGCCATTACGCGATATCGCGAGCAGAGACCCGGCAAACTAATTTCGCGCTGTATAGATCACAGGACTCTCGACTGGCTTTCACGAACCTGGGGAATGCCATGAATTCGGTATAAACGGGTCGGTTCATAGACGCGGGGAAAACCCTATTGAATTTTACAGCGTAGGGGGTAGCGGACGAATCGGACGATATTTTCAATCAATTTTTCGCGGAACGTAAAGGAACAAAATCTCCTCTCGAATGGAGGTTCATTTTGCCCCACTGTATCTTGTACGCGACGCAATCCGACTGTGCAACCAGCGACATCTCTATCCGTCGCACAGCGGGATCGATCGTAATATCGCCGAAAAAGCCGATGGACTTTGTCGTTGGCAATATTCCTGGTTAGGGAGTTATCGGTATAACTGGATGTGCTCCCTGGACGAAAGTTTTTTTTTTTGTTCGATCGAAACGGAAGCTTATACGAAAGCATGGTTGTACAGCTTCAGCTGGTCGAGCAGGTCGGATACAGAACGTACAATTAAAATAGGCGAAAAACTCGATTTCCCTCGAGTGCAGTAGAGGGATTCCCATTTCGATATCGCTGTCGCGCGCAGTGAAGCTGATCGGTATATTTTAGTCGCTACTATTTCTCCCAACAGTCACCGGATCGTACTGTGCACCATTGACTCATGAAAAATTGTCAGCTTCGTCGTACCGTACACAGTAAAACCAAAAACAAAAAATGATACACCCGGTCGAATAAAAAAACGATATGCCGTATGCACATCGATATTTACCGTTGCACCATGGAGTAGATTGTTTTTGTCACTATTATGGCCCCGCCGGGTCTCTGATAATATCCTCAATGTATTCCGCAGCCGGCGCATAACTTACACGGGAAATAAATCGTTCCCTCGTTAAAGCATAATTGGAGTGACGAGAGGTGCGAGGAAAATTGGCCCGGATGAAAAATTTTAAATTTAATCCCTTTAAGCTATCGCTGTAATGAGATCTTGTCGGCACTCCGGTGGCCTGGATTGAGTGTCAGTCGAAAAAAAAAAAAAACAAATCCTCTATACCTTTGTCATGGAACGTAAAAAAACTGGGCCTTACGACATGAAAAAAATAGAACACTGACAACCAGTATAATTCCACGAAACGTTGTACATCTCGCATGTACCCTGGTAGGATATTATATAACGTAGGGAAGAGCGGGGCAAAATGGGGTAACGGGGCAAAACTAAATTTTCCAATCATTTTTGTATCGGACAAGGTGGCAAAACGGGGCAGAAAATCCTGATGCATCGATGGGGCGAATTCAGGCATCCAAAAATTATTGGAAAATATTTTTTTTTGTTTTGCCCCATGCCCCGTTTTGCCCCGCTCTACCCTATATTCTTCTTTTCGCGTCGGTCGTAATTTCCATTATTTTTTTTTTATCCACACATTATCGCCACACTCCTCCCTGGTCGATGAATTGTCGGTCTG
Organism: Ichneumoninae sp. A BG-2022a; assembly: GCA_030522665.1. NCBI lineage: Eukaryota > Metazoa > Arthropoda > Insecta > Hymenoptera > Ichneumonidae > Ichneumoninae sp. A BG-2022a. The sequence goes on along the minus strand of JAPYZC010001265.1, from coordinate 14,760 downwards.
TTTGAGTATGTGCTCAGTTCGCTACGTAAATACGCTCGACAAACTGCGAGCTGCTGGCGGGGACTGTCACGAAGTGGTGTGTGGCGTGTCATCGCGTGTATGTGCACACCGGCATGCCCGCACGTAAAACTCGTTCGCCCTCGTTCGGGAAATATAGCTTCAAATATAATTAAACGACACGGAAGTTTCGGTGCAACTTTCCGGTATCCAGTCGGGCGGTGCGTCCCTAATTGACTAACAACTTTCCGATCCCGGCGTCGCGTCCAGGGCGTTATGAATATTCGATGTGGTTTCAGACGGATAGGAAAATTGCTCAAATTGACGGATCGACCTGCTCCCCGGAATCAACTCGACCCAACGAATATTAGGAATAATAATAACAACACAAAATTGTACCCTCAATTAGTAAATCCCGCTGTGTTGTCAACTTCCTACTTTCCATCAAATTTCGGAAATGCTTGATGAAGCATCCTTTCACTCAATGCTTCCGGGTACCACCTTCATTAATATTCAACACCGAAAACACAAGGGGGATTCTGGTTGACTGCAGTTCCGTCGAGACGAAATCCACGTCGATCCGTCGATAAACTTTGACGCTTGTATAGCCGGGATCGCACCTTCTCTACCCCATCGTTGTTTCGACGCTGGGACTTAGAAACCGGTAATTCATTCAAGACCGAGGTCTCTCCTTCCCTCCTCAACCGGAAATGTACGAAACTTTGAGAATCCGTGTTCCAAGACGTACGCGTTAGGTTGTAGCGTCGTAAACGAGCGGCGTATTACTATAGGAAGATCAACGAAGCATCGCAAGCGTTAACTCCTAACTTTCCTGTGTTACTCGGTGTAGAACCTTACGCTCAGCGGCATCGGTAATTCCGAACCGAGGACGTTACTCGAAGCTTCGCCGAACGTGAGAGGGATGGAGTCTCGGAGACACAGGGGAGGAGAGCCGTACGACTCATTTGTAAAGCCGACCTTTCGGGAACCCATTAGATTCTGGCGAATCTCCTCAGGGAAAGCTGGGTGAGGGTGGACGGAGCGGCCGGGGTCAGCCTTGCCGGTGTGATGCATCCTGGTCATCCAGTACAAAGGCTGGAAGGAGCTTTGCGCTTGGACATCCCTACTCGGCAATGTTGAAGCGCACAGCCCTTGCGCGATAAAGGCGCGTTTCGAATCGTCGAGCACCGTGAAGCAATTTCTCCTTCACCGAAAACAAACGACCGAGCTTGCGATTATATACGGAAATCGCGCCGAGACCCCGGAACGAGAACGGAGGGACAGCTGTTCCTTTCCGTCGGCGCAATCCTCCAATTTTGATTGCTTGGGGCAAATTGCCTGGCCCGACCGCTATTATAATTCTTTCCGCACCGACACTGCACTCCAATTGTGAAAGATTTTTTTAGAGGTGGTGAATACAGACCACCTCTATGAGGACTTGAATCAGTGATACATGGACCGTACTCCGGGCTTTTATCTTAGAAACTTTGCTCACTTCGTGACAATGTCGGGAAAAGGCTGATAAGGACCTGGAATGACTGGCAAACCCTCATCAGGCCGCGTTCCCCAAGATGTCGCAAGAAAAGCCGAGGCGTATCATTTTCCTTAGAACAGGTGGCTTCAAAGGGATGTGTCTCCGAATGTCCATTCGCGAACGGAGATTCTGCGGAAAGAGGAGCGAAACCGCCGCGTGAAAGGCTCAATGCTTACGTACCCACGTTTGCCGCAATGTCGTAACGTCGTAAACTTCAAGGCTCTAATGCTTTGAGAAATTCTCGTGTCTCGCGTCGCTGTTACAAGGTCTTTTGGTCGTCGTCGAGTCGCGTCGCTCTTCGGAGACGACGACGGTATTAGATCCATTTAGTTTCGTCGGGTTCTACGACGGCACTGCGCCACCAAGGTACACAGTACCGCAGCCTCTCGACATAAAGGGGATATGCCGGAACACAATGCGTCTACAAATACCCCCTCAACGCTTTAACGCACGATGCGAGGGCAGCTCGTCAAGGATCCCAATTGTTTTGGACCAGATACGGGCCTCGAGCGAATCGAGAGGGAGCGATCCCGTTACCAGACGGGAACGGGCATCGAATCGAGTCAACCGCAACAGGAGGACGGAAAATATGTGTGGTGCAGAGCCCGAAGGCGCAATTAGTGGACCCTGTGCGCAACGGCGGTTCGCCCGATGTCGAATACCGAGGATTACACGACGAGACAGCGTTAATGCCGTCTCCTGCCATTAATCAAATATGCCACAGGAATATCCGGTCGCGAAGCTCCTCGCTCTATCAAGATGGACTTTTATTTATCGCTGGCTGGAATTGTACGAGCCTGCCATTATGGCGTCATACCAGGTTATAAATTTTTATCTTCCACTTCTTCCGCAAGAGGATTGTATTACTGCATTCATGACATTTTATCATTCCAACGGATTTGTTTCGTCTCGGGCATCCTCCCCGATCCCCCTGAGCTTATCTCCCCTCTACCTGCATGTCACTCCTTTGCCTCCCAATCTTTTTAAGGCTTTGTCGGATTTCCTCAGCGCGAACAGATCAAAGCTCGGACCACGAAATTCTGTTCTATTCTCACCCCCTCCGTCCCTCTTTTCTCTTTACGTACGCGGAAGTCTGAGCCTCGGAGCTCTTATCGCATTCCTTCCTCCAATAAAGATCTCCGAAAATCCGCCGTCGTTCTGCATTTAATAATTCGCTGAATTTCAGCGTGGAATTTACTTTCGACTTGAGAGAAAAACGCAAACTATTTGAAGGTATTTAACAAAAATGTCTCTCCCACGATAGAGCCCAATATTTTTTGTCTTGTCAACTTCACAATGTTTGTTTATTAAACATACGATTCGCTAACAAATAATAAATGTGACTACAAACTATCTTGGTTCTCCAGATAGATGGCAAATGTTAGTTAAATCTATGAACCTTTCATTACCGTGTAGATAGAATGTACGTGGTCTTCTATGAATCCGAACTATAGTTTCCACTACAGGTGCAAATGCTATAGCTGACCAGTAGCCAGTGGCTCTGTGCCCGATGTACTGTGTGAACGGAGAAGACAGAGAGAGATCGATACCGGAGGAAGCGTTCGAGCAGTCTACGATTCCCATTGCAGACAGACGTGTGAAATGTTTCGGAATGTAATTCTGCGGCCAGTGGCCACCGGTCACGTCCCGCCCATCATCCCTCCGATCTATCGAGAATTTCTACGTGACAATTCAGCCCCTCAAGCCGCGGAAAAACTCTTTTGCCGCGGCGCGCTCACCCCATGTCGTCATAACTAATGTTGATATACTAACCGAACGATCTTTCGATCACGTAACGCTACCGTATGGTCCGGCAGGTGTTCGTTTTTTACTGGCCCGTCGAATTTTTTTTTATCGCTATACTTATCCCTTCCATCGACCATTCTTCACACATAAAATTTAACGTAAGAAGAATAATATTCACAATCTTTTCCCGTTAATATAAAAATTTATTTTTATTTTTTAAGTCAAGCGCGAGATTACTCAACATTACCCGATACTCTATTGGGAGGGAAAAATTCGATAATAGCTGTACCAGCGTTTGACCGAACGATTTACATTTTCTTCTCGACGAAGCCTCGTATGGAATGGATCTATAACACGCGGTGCAATAAAATTCCAATATATCGAGAATTTCCATAAACTAGGTATAGCGCTTTCTATAAAATCCGAGTAAAAATGTACATTGATGTGAAATAAAGCTGTGCGATAGATTACGAAAGTGTGAGTGTGGATATTTTTGGGGTACCAAGGGTTCCGGATCTCCGTTCTCGTGCGGTTGTTATTTTCTTCATCCCTCCGAGTTCGACAAAGAGCGAGTATTTTTTTTTACAGGAATAATAATAATAATCCCAAAATTGCATTCATGAAATTCCACCCCCAACGATATCGAGCCTTGATGCACAGTAAGTGACGATCCACTTTGATAGAACCGGGCGAGACTCCGGCACGCGGCTAAGCTCGCCGTCTGCATAGAAGCCCCCTGATATAGCACCATGCCTTTCGACATAGCTTCGATTGTACTGGTGTGTACGACCGTGGTGCTGCTTTCACGGTTCATGCAAATACGAACACTTTCAGCCTCCTCGTGAAACGAAAAACCCCAAGTTCAGAAAAAAAAGTTGAGCAAAACGACGGCGACGTAGTTTGATGTTGTCTGAAATGCTGCGCCGTAGGTGAGGAGAAGCGCGGACAAGAGGAATGATAAATGAACATGATACGTCTACACCGGGACAGGAATGACGAGGCGAAAGGATAGAAATACACTATATACTATAGTTGTATCAGCCGCCATCAGACAAGACGGCGTCTGTCGCATGTATTTTTATTTCTATTCGCAACGTAAGCACGTTTCCGCAAGCTCCTTTTTTACCATGAATAGTAATTATTGTTTTTTTAGGTAGGTACAACGAGCGTACGGTAGGGGAGACCGGGGCAAAATGGCACAGCGGGGCAAAACGGGATCGTGGGAGCAAAACTCAATTTTCCAATCATTTTTGGATGCCCCATTTTGTCCCAACGATACGTCTGGATTTTCACACCCGTTTTGTCCCACGTACCACCATCGCTATCATCGCAAAGTTATTGGAGAATCGCGTTTTGTCTCATTATGCCGTTTTGCCCCGGTGTGCCATTTTGCCCCGCTCTCCCCTACGGAGTACGTGCTGTGTTTTTATCTACCGGGAGTTTGTCGGTATTCATTGGTTGTTAAACTGCCGCTAGTACGGTATTGGATTTTTCACTATAATGGCCGCGTCTCTGTCGAGTGGAAGGTTCTAGTCAATATTGTTCGCAGCGATCTCAATCATTCGGGATCAATATCCACGGAGTATGGATGTAAGCCAAGAGAAAAGATTAAAGTGGACCTGTACAGAAGATCGCGAGGTTAGAGGAGAAAAATAAATAAATCGCACTAATGCAGCTACAGAGCTCTGGTGCCGGATGCCTGTCCGGTGGTTCGATGTTTGTACGTTTGGAAAAAAAATCGATGAGGTCGAGGAGGAGCTGCTCTTCTCTACCGTCTAACAATACGTTCGTCTCCGTTGGCTTTCCTCTATAGCAGCCATCTTTTTCAATTTCCCGAAGTCATCAGTACCATCGGCAATCTTCAATAATCCTCCAGCGGATCCCGAACGAAGCGAACTCTCCCAGAGAAAACTTAACGTACCGAGGAAAATGGAAAATATAAAAAGTGCCGATAAAGCTGGTAAGAAAGAATCGGCTCGGACGTAGATACTAGAATGTCTCCTGAAACGATAGTGCAGACGAGAGGTGGGCAAATCGGACCTTAGCCATTTTCCTCGCAACGCTTAAACAAAGTCTCCGGGTTCCGTTTTGGCCCGCTATCCCCTGCATCTGCACAAAATTACGCCCATTCAAAGTCTTCACTTATGCTAGAAGTGTTCATCGCGACCGATGTATTTTATTCGACACTTTTAGCGTACCGCGCTGTATGTACATCCACAGTCATATTTTCCGAGCACTCACGCCCTCCTGTTGCGTGAAACTACCCTCCAGTCTACTCACGACGATTTCTCCGCTCGCTGCTATCGCACGATAAATTTTTTCCTCGAAGCTCCAGCTCCAGAGCGGAGGAGGAAAAGAGTACCGAGGAAATATTGTACCAGCTCGAGTTGGCAATCAAGCCATGTTTATGCGGGACCATACGGCTCAGGAAGTGAGGAAAGATTGCACCCGCCCTACTCCGATAAAGATGTTTCAGTTTATATGCCCAGTTCGGGGAAAACACGTAACTGTATACCGAAGTATAACATAGAGTTTAGCGGAGCGACGGAAATAAAAATGGGTTCGGAGCGAAAGATCGGCGAGGGAAACCAGTGTCTGGCATTGTTTTGCTTCGGGGCTCCTTGCGATACCAGAGTCAGAGGTAACGAGATTTATTCTTCCACGTCGGGGCAACCCTGGCGCGCAAGCTGTGCGGTAACTGTTTTCTTGTACTATTTTCCTCGGCTAAGGCGGAAATACCGATTTCTGTATATATATATACATTTTTGTATATATACATGTATACCTGTGCGCTCGGGGATTTCCGGTTGGTTCGTTTTGTTTCGACGCTGATTTAATAAAAGCTCGTCCCGGCTTCGTACTCATTCCAAGGGCGAGAAGCCCGACTACCAGGGTTTTCTCTCCCGCGTCTCGGAACATCGACGAGGAGACACAATGAAAAGGCGTTACACATTGAAGAAATCTACTCAACAATATTTCCCGAGTCGCGCCCCCATTCGCATTCGATTGTGACAATACTACTGTATCTCCCGCATGGTAGCTTTCACTCCACTTTATTTCTCGCTCGCGGATACTGAGAATTTTTTTTACAAAAATCGCGGAAATATTCTTTCCTTCGATAGTTCGATAGGCTATCAGATATTTCTCTGGTACGAGAAATGCGATTTGAGCGAAACGACGAACCGTAGTTTAAAAATTTTTATCGGCAAATTTTCCCGTCGGCGTTTTGATAAATCTCTATTTTAATCCATTAAAATGTAATCCGCGATTAAAATGTAAATAAATTCTGCAACGAGCTAGGTACGAGCTCCTACCCAAAAGTTAATTAAAACCCGGCGGAATTCGTATTCACGTTTATAAAGTGTCCGGTCCGTATTTGGAACGCCGTAATTTTCCAGTACGCAGTTCCATACTTTCCCTGTCTCGCCTCGCAGCGTCATAAAGTAGATGTAAAAATGCAAGCGGTAGTTAGAGCTTCCCTGGAAATTCTCCGAGTATGCGTTCAACGTTCGAACGTCCTCGTGCACAGTCGCAAGATCCTCAACATTTTTATTACTCGTCGTTCCACTTTGTCACACTCGTTACCCTCGTTCGGTATTCCCGTGGCACCATCGACGTTTGGTCTGTTGTAGTTTCCGATCGGAAAAGTTCGCGACACCACTTTCGGTACGCGCAGGCGAGACATACAATCGTCGGATGGAAAGATAGCAGGCGAATGCATGGAAACGCTAGACAGAATTCGCCTGGCGAGGGTAAAACTCGTTGCCCGCGTCGTGTTCTCGTCGATGAAAATAACTTCCCTCGCCGGCGCTGAGTGACTATCTCAAAGGACACAACGGTGGAACTTTCCATCTTGGACCAACGTGAAACTACCCGATGGAAAGTTTGTCGAAAGTCTCCAATTACCAGCACAATGGATTGGAAAAATATTTTAAAATCATATTAAAAAAATGTAAGAGGGACCAATCATCTTTACTTAATATTTTTTATGTTATCGATGAAAAATTAATGAAGCTTGTGTTCGGTCAGGGACTTTAATCAGGAATGACTCCGAACGAATATCGAGCATGCCATAACGTCTGGATGTCCAGCGCAGCCGGGAAGTGCTCCAAGGCTGAGAGGGTTATTGCAGAGGGCTAAGTCACCCGTTCGATGGGCCATTAACCAAAAGTTGCCGCAGAACTTAGATCGCAGTCATTCACAATTCGGCAGCGTTCTTAAGCAGGGTAGTTGGCTGACTACGAAATTTTGTGAATTTTTCAGGTTTCTCACAGCCCGGCGTTTCACGAATGTTTCGGGAGATAAGACGTGGCAAAGTGGACAAAAAATTACAAAGTCCAGTCTCAAAAGGCGGTCTCCGTTTTATCCGGCCCTCTATCTGTCTTACAAAGGGCAGACGTGCCGAACCCGATCTTTTGTACGGCCTGTGATCGACGTAACTAATTTGCGCTCGTGATTCGCCGTGGGGTGCTCTAATCGACGACCAGCCAGCCATGTCGTCATCGAGCGACCGCCGGATGTTTCTGTTGAAGTTGATTGACCGCTCAGCGCATCCCCTATCCTCCGCCAGACCGGATCCTCGAGCCGGGCATTCGAATGACGCTGAACATTTTCAGGCGATCACCGAAACACCACTCGGAGTGGCGTTCCGACGATGACGTCGAGGCTCGACGGGGCTTGCATGTACTCGCTCTCGGGGCCGGGGTTCACCGTTAATGAAACACAATCGCGCCGAAATCAACGAAGCCGGACCACGACAACGTGAAACACTGGTTTAACTCTGGTATTACGCAAAGGGTAGCCCGGGGGAGTTTCAATAGCAACTAACTCATTCCAACGCCGATCACTTAACAAATAATTAATTATGACAAACGAACGTGGCCGCACGCGTATCGTCAACATTGTGCATGTATGCATGAGCGCAATTGAAGCGCTGGAGGGAGGGAGGGGGCTGGAAATGCTGATACGTCAATTATATACGTGCACCTGCTAATTTTGATGATCGTTACAGTGGCTTCGGCCGCAATTGCCTTATGTCGGAATAAACGAGGCGGGACAAAGCCCCCCCGTTATGCAGATCGTCATGGCATGAAATACACGTGTTTCGACGAATGTGTATTTGTCGCGCACCGGGGGAGCTCCCACCACTGAGAAATATATGCCAGTTGTATAGCCCATATGTTGTAACGTCCAGCGAAATTGACTTAAGGGACTTTAATAGGAGTTTCGAGCGTTTGACATAATTACGAACGGAACCGCTACAGCACGTCCATCAAATCATCATGGGACGCGGAACAATGGTAATCCACAAAGGGTTGATCACATATTCACGAGATTGGGACAAACGTCCCCTGCGTCTGATGCAATAACAACGTGTTAACGAACCTTTTATAGTGTTGCTCCGTGTATTAAAAAAATTATTAAAATAAAAATAAGAAATATTATACATCAATTTATTAATGTGAATAGGTATAATGTTCAAAGGGCCAAGTGGCTTCGAGGACGATGACTACGCGGCACTCCGACTTCGAACAGAAACTATAAAATATTATGGCAACGCTGAGCCGTCCGCTTTTAGCCATGTCCACGACGGAGACATAGAATTCGATGGAAGGAGTTGGCCCTCAGTAGTAATAGTTGGCGCTTGTCAGACGCGATATCCGCCTGAGAGCCTAACGGTGTGTCAGTCAATCCAACGTCTCGGCGCTTCCTGTTACGGGGAATCTGTTAACGGACGTTTAAGTATAATCCATCACCCGCCAAGCGAAGGAAACGATAAGGTGGATCGCTTTTTGCGAAAAAAATAAAATAAAAATAAATTGCAAAAAAAAGAAAGAAACTAACATGCCAGCTACAGATACGGCAACAAGTTGCCGCCACGGAAGCGCTGCTCGTTCCTCCTGAAAGGAACGTGAATCAGCAAGAGGGCTGTCGAGACACCCGCATAACTTCATTAGGTATAATATATTAAGTGGATTTCGGCGGCTAAATAGAGGTATAAATTGCCGAGATTCCTCTCCGCAGTTTCAGATACGCAATCCCACACTAATCAGATATGCCGATTATTACGATAATTTTCATGGATATACATACTATTCATGAATTTTATGTGCATTCGTGGATTAATTAATTTCCTCCGTGGTCTCCGTGCGCTGCAGACTGCGGAGACACGTATATTGTTTGGTCGAAGTGCTAACGGATCGATGGAAACTTCTGAGGAAGTTCGAGCGGTCTGATGCCACTTTGCAATACAACTCTAGCAATATAGCCGCGGTTGATAGCGTTGCAATATATGATTTTTTTAGAACGAATAACCTCCGAACGAGCGAACTGCAGTGGCACATCTGTGGGCTCGTTTTACGAACAAGAACACATCGTTTCGAAAGTCAGCTCTGGTTTCGTTAATGGGTCGCCCGACAACGATGCTCGCCGTCTCTATAACGAGGATCGAATTTTATTAAAACCCTTGAGGGCTGTACGTCGAATTTGGCGCCAAGCCCGGGCAACGAATAATCGCTTTATACATAACAACATTAGTAACGGATCAGCAAAATATATCGAATTGCGAAGACCAATGAAGGCAAAATAAATGGAAAAAAAATGGAAACCATTCCAGACAGATATTACGTTTCAAATTGATCCGGAAGACTGCTGATGCTCCTTGACGGGAACAGAGGATCTCACTCGGGACAAAAAATTTGCTACGAATGGCGCCAGTACCGGAAGGTACTCCAATCAAACTTACGTGCAACAGGATGCAGATTTTTTCATCCCTGTTTTTATACGTATAATACGATATCCCATGTCGGGTATAGCGCACTTAGCGTCGGATAAAGAATGACAAGTAACGAGGATATAACGAGAATTTTTTGTTATCCATTTTTATCCCCGCCGTTCTGGAGGGTTTCGTACTGTAGCGTAACAATTGCGTATTCCGCCCGAACAACCTATTAAATTTCCGACAGTACATTTCTCTTTGGAAAACTCGAGCGAGCTTAGTTCGACGCCCCGAAGCTTCGTGTTCACGAGACCCAGAACATGTTGTGCCGTTGGAATACGGCTTGATATTGCGTTCCGTACCGTATCGCGGGCAAGTGTAATGAAGGCTTCTCGGTGTGCACGTTAGTCGAACACCCGGAGGGCATCGCGCATTCATTTTATTTGTGCGAAATACCGGCGTTTCTAACTCGACTGCCGGAGAACTCGAGACGGAGCAGCGAGAGATATCACCATTCATATTCAACGTACAGTGGTCTGCTTTTTTTTATTATTTTTTTTGTTCGCAGAGCGAGACGGGGACTTGTCAAATAAATACTGGAAGGAGATCCCTGGTTCGCCCAGAGGCTTTACCCAGATTCCGTGAGCAATATCCAGCATCCGCGGGCATGTAGGGACATGCTATCGAAATATAATATAGCACCGTTAACTAAATTAATATAAAGCTCCTGCAAAGCTTCCTTCCCATTCGTACCAGTTGGCGAATCATATTTGCCTTGGCTATTCCGATCCGCCCTCCATCCCATCCTCCCCTCGCCACGATGGTGATGAAAATGGTTGACAGAAACTCCACGTCCCGGGAAATATTTACCATACGCACGAAGCGCGCAAGCATGTGTGCGGGCGGGTATTTCGCGTACGACATGTGTGCCGCTTGACCGAATCTGAAAGGGTGTACTTTGTATGATTGTGCACAGCAAATATATCGATCTAAATGTATTCATACGTCATACGTATAGCATATCTACTCAGCTAAAAGCAAAAACGGTTTATCGGCATCATACCGTATCGGAGTAAACGTATTAAAAGCTTATTATTATTGTTATTATTATTATTATTTTAGTACCGAGATTAATATTACGAATATTATTCAATAGGGGAGAGCGGGGCAAAATGGCACACCGGGGCAAAACGGGATAATGATACAAAACGCAATTATCCAATAACTTTGACATGGTGGCGATGGTGGTACGTGAGGCAAAACGAGTTTAAAAATTCGAATGTATCGATGGGACAAAATGAGGCATCCAAAAATTATTGGAAAATTGAGTTTTGCCATCATTGGCCCGTTTTGCCCCGCTGTGCCATTTTGCCCTGGTCTCCCCTATATTGCTAATGCTCGACTGTCGAAACGTATGAGGTAAAGAAAAATGGCCCGTGAAGCGTCACAGGTGCTTCACGGCCAAGTGATCCAGAACGTTCGTTTTTTTTTTTTTTTTGCCCCGAACGGAACGTTCTCTGAAGCGGTCAGGGCAAAAAGGTGGGTATAACCGTATTTCCGAGGGATTTACTTTTGGGCCTAATAACCATAATTATTCCTGCGGCAGAGGCGGTTTTGCGACGCGAGTGAGACACAATGACCAAACCGGGCTTTAATCGATAGATAATCCATAGAGCAATTATATTCTACTCGGCGGAGGAATAATTTATCGCCTCCGCGTTTTTGCCGCGGTGCTTTTTGTCGACGCCCGCGGGTATCCCATATTTCGTGCCGGATAGTATAAACAATTTAAATTAAATCCCGGACGGCTGGGTTCTCTTTGTTGAGCCGGTCAACGAACAAAACGGTATGCTGAAAAGTTGGCACCGATATTCCGTTGAAAATTTAGGGTGTTTAAGTTAATTTTATGTGACCCAGCCGATTTCACAGATATCATTTGTTTATCCGTGCGAACCTTTTCTGGCCTTTAACATTCTTAACGGTTTCTTTTTTAAATACATTTTTATTAGCCCTGTTTGACCTTTGACGCCCTTTGCCAGATTAATTGCTAGGATGAATCATACTCTCTATGACTCCGAGAGAATTTAATAAGCGGTCCCGGGTCTGTTATACTCACACCGAGCCACTATGTGGCTCCCGGAGTTTCGTGCATCGATTAAAAGTTTCCATTTGCGAAGCCAGACGAGAGCGACTGCTTTAAACCAAGAGCCACTTTCATCTTTCCACGATGAGGTATGAGGATTTCGAAATCGGCCACACACACACCTTATCCCCGTGCAGGGTTTCGCCCGCTCCGATTTCACGAGAGCACGCCGGACAACTTGAAAGATCGCCCGATAACTTTTAATAAGGTATTTCCGGAACTTCGACGATGCGACACTAACGCCGTTTCAAACGTGGGTACTCTACTTTTTGCACTTTCTCGCCCCATTAGAGACATCACTACCGTTATACGTGAATTCCCGTTTCCGCTATATCAACCCGGCCTTCCGGTATCGTTGCTGGCAGCGGCAAGTACCGCAGTTTAAGTAAAAGCTCCCCAACTGTGCGCGGCTCAACTCGCGTTAAACTCTTTAAAAAAAAAAAAAAAATTAAATAATCGTTGCTCCGCGACGAAAGAGACATAACGAGACGTCGAATGTTTCACTAAGAGACCGTAACTTGCTCGCGAGGCTATTAAGTACGACTTACGAAACGGAAGTGCCGCTCCGGCGAACGCGCCCTCGCTATGAAATACCAAAGCCGATTTAACCAGACTTCACGGGGGAAGCTTTACTAAGTTTATCGTTCCGAGTATATTGTTCCCGAACAATGTATTCCCAGTATTGACGTCTCTCGGAACCTTTCTGAATAACTACATCTTTGCCCATTTGCAAATATAATTGTCGACGCAGCGAAAGCTGCAGTTGGCGCGTTGGGGAGGTCGTTACGAATTTAATTTTTTTCTTATTAAAAAGTCGATTCGTATCACCGCGTCCCGTCCGGAGGATCTTTACTTCTCGACGTCCCGTTTTGCCCCGTCATACGCCCCATCCCCCGCTTTTATAAAAAATCGTTTCGGTAGAGCGATTCAAATCCGCCGGCAATCGCTTGGAACCCAATGAATCGCATATAATAACGCAAGTCGCCGAGACTAAACTTTTCATTCAACTCCGCTACACCGGAAGTCGAAGGATTCGCCAGATGGCCGGGCGAGCTTTCGCTCCGCTCTGTCGAATCACGTACCTTCCAGAAACCTTTCTTCTTCGACCTCCACATAAAAAAAAAAAAAAAAAAAAATTACAATTAACTTCATCACTCGCTTTCAGGCTTTCGAGAGCTTTGACGAAAGAGTCTCGACGTTAACGCCACTGTGCCTCACATTTCTCTTTCTGTGTTCTTCTGTGACCCCTTTCGCACTCTCAAACGTTCCTTTATCGCGCAGCGGGCGCGGCACAAAGTCGAAGAGGCCCAGGGTGGGCGCGGAAGGTAACCAATTCTCGTACGCGTTTCAAACGAGCATGTTCAGCACATTCTCGTACGAACGTTAAGGGCGAATGGCATGCACAGCGAAAAGCCATCGGGCTCCGACGAAGCGCTAAGCGGCGAGAGGACTTGCACACCGATTCGACTCATTGGCCGCTTCGAAAACCATCGACACTCGTCGACTCTGTAAACACTCTCTCGTCGAGGAGAACGGCCGGCCGTCTGGGTTTGCATTTACTCTATTTTTTTTTTTTTTGCACATTTCGCAGTTGTTCCTGCAAAAGTGCTTTCCGACTCGGGAATTTTTAATCAGGCGTCAAGCTGATGAGTAAACGTAAATTAGTTTTCGTTTACCAATTAGCGTTGATTATAATTTACTCCAAGAAGATAACGTAGTTGCCGCGTTGTAAACTATTAATCATCGTATAATTGCCAACGGGACACTTTTTGTCCGCAGACTAGCTGTATCGCTAGTTAGCCACGAACGTGATCGAAATTCACAGTCGATTGTTCCTCTGCAGTAGACGGCGATCGCGTAACTGCGGACCAATCAAGACGTCAATTTGTCTTTGCAGGAAAACAAGGATTTGTCGGGGACGCTGTGGGCCGTGGGGACGTTCAGGTGCGATCTGTAGCCAACTACTTCTGCTTGAAATTTTTTTAAATGATCATTACTTCGACGACGACTGAATTGTGTGCACATTTCTTAAGGACACATAGAATATTCGATTTGGAAAGAAAAAAAATACCCCACACTGCTCTATATTATAGTGTAGGGGAGACCGGGGACAAAAGTAACACGGTCAATTGTAACAAGCGGCCGTGCAACGCTGCGCATGATCGGACTCATCGGATATGAAGTGGGCAACGTTATAGACATCACCTTATGGCCATGCAATAACCTCATACCTGAGTTTTCAAAAATACCAATTCGCCGAAACCAAATTTGATTCGCGAGCTAGGCAACATAATACGAAATATTAGTGCAAACAAGCACAAGGAGTTAAAAGGTACATTTTTGCAGAACATTTTGATCGCTGAGACGATCCGTTTCAGATTGTTATTAACTGATGCCACAATTACTTTGCTAATAATCCGGTGTGGGGTCGATTGTAACAGTCGATCCAGGTCAATTGTACCAGCAATAATTCACTTCTTCCAACACTAATACCAATACCAATATATTATATTTATTTTATTTTTACATTCTAAGCAATCAGCGATAATTTATACACTTATAATTTATAACCAACCAATTGTAGACTATAACATTTATAGTAGGGCTGTATAGTTAGGCCGG
>JAPYZC010001264.1:0-28993 GCA_030522665.1 Ichneumoninae sp. A BG-2022a | reverse complement strand
ATTTTTTCAGATTTTTATATCATCGAGAAGTACTTGCAATATTCGCTTACTTTTCTCGAACTTATGCGAGATGAGCGGGAAGCGACATAGCTACCTTAACTCTTGACCGAAGTTGGTCTATCGGCTGACAGAGGAACAAAAAGACGATGACTCGCTGCTTCGCACCCGAGCCACGTGTACTTTATACGTCCACTTTTATGGGACCCGGAAATTTCGTTGACACGGAATTGAAGCGTATTCTTGGCTTTGAGAATTTTTTTTTAAATTTTTAATAAATTTCTTTCATTCTCCACCGTGTATATTTATCGCAGGATAGGTAGAGCCTACGAGAGGCTTCTTACTATGTGAAACATTTTGAATAACGATTATCGATCGTGAATTTATGCTCGGGACCTCGTGCTGCGTGCCAAGCCTGCGCTGCTTGTGTACGTACCGAGAAGGAAATGCCTCTTTGTTGGGGCTCCGACGTCCCGAGGGGGGCCATGAAACATATATTTACCTTTACAACATTTATCCAACGAACTTGGCCTCTTCGCAATTTCGTCCCCACCGCTCCTCCCCCACTCTTACTGCAACTTCCGCTTCTTACTCGAACGCGAAGGTAAAAATGACTTGTCTGTAGATGAAAATTTCGAAAAATGTTGAGAATAAATTTTGTTGTTATTTTCTCCACATTTACTGTTTTTTAAAAGTTATTTCTTGTTTATTTTTTTTATGAAATAAAATTGATTAAATTATAAATTATTTAATTTATTTTTAAAAATTTCATTTGTATCAACCAAGACAAGATTCGTTCAAAGGTGTTGGTTGGTACAACAAAACAATGTTTTCATTTGTGCCAAACAAATAGCAGCTTTGAACATATGGGACAGCGACTTTTGCTTAATCCAACAATTTTTCTTTCTCAGTGTAGATGTGGATTCCATTTTCACCCCCCGTTCCCGTCCCGCGAATTCGTGCCCGAGAATAAAGCCCATTGCCACCCGACCCGCATATCACATTATAGTGTACTCATCCTTATGATCCACGAATAAGGATGAGTGTCCGGTCCCAAGGCTTGACCAGCCGACTGTGAAAACAGCAATTTTTTTTATCACGATATCTTCGGTATACAATCATTATCTCTATATATTTAGGTAAATACATATTTTTACACACACACACACACACACACACATATACATATAGCGTAAGCGAACTTTGAGTGTATGGAAGAGGAAGCCGAAGTAAAAAGAGAATAATCCTCGAGTTACATACTACAGGTACAAGCTGTACGTACCTGTATTGCTGAGAGACAGGCACATAGGAGTAGAGTTTACCTGTAGCGAAGCGGGGGTAGAGCGGAGGGGGAGAGGGGGAGCTCTTCGGATTCTTCGGCGGAATGAATAACTGCGAGACCGGCACTCTCCGGTTGCTCGCGGGCAGCTTTACTCGCAATTTGCATTTTTCCCGATATCAAAGAAGTGCGGTGAGGAGAGAGGGAGGAAGAAAGACGGGCCATGTGAGACGGAGGAAGAGACGTTGGGATGGTGGTGGGGGGATTGATTAAGAGCGGACGTGGGACCTTGATTGCGTCAAATTGGCGGAACGGCGAACTCCCCCCGCCCGGCTTCCTCGGCATAGCAAAAGGAGTAGTCCCTCACTCGACTGACTCGCATCGTCCTTCTCATACTTTTGTTGAACGAGTGCCGAGCGTCGCAGTCCCAGCGGAGCGGCCGATCGCATCTCTTATATTTTCTTCCTGCACAGATGCAACGTGTCTCGCCCTCTCCGCCTTGGGCATCTTCTTCGTCGCGTTCGGACTTACATAAGGCGTCGTTCGCCACACAGCGCAACGGGGAATTGCATCGGCGGCGGCGCGCACCCGATGGACCAGCCGGGAGACTATGGGTCTGGAAATTATTTGCCTCGGGAGGCTCATTCGGTTTTGCTCGATTGCGAGAGCGACTCGCGGAGACATTAAAATGAGTTTTAAAAAATTTTAATGAGGGAAGCTGCTGTACGTAGTGAAAATGGCTTGTGCGTTTAACTAACACTTCTTATCCGCGTAGGTTTGCCATTTTTCGGCGCAGTAATTTAACCATTTCTTTTCTTTTTTTTTACGTTTATGACCCTTGACGATCAAACACAAATTCTTACATGTATTAGAAATATCCGCTTTATATTATAAAGCGGATATTGTAACATTTTTTTTATACCGTCGAAGTTCAGCACCCGTGATAAACAGGTCTTCATACGTACCTTGTTTTTTGTTATCAAGGAATTGTACTTTGAACTTATAAAAAATTGTAAAATTAATGGGAGAAGAAAATGCGAGCTCTTCGGGACAAGAAATCCTTGTTAAATGTACAAACCTTCTTTTTAGCTCTACGTAGTAAAAATGGCTTGTACGTTTAACTAACACTTCTTGTGCGCATAAGTGCACAATTTTTGGCGCGTAATTTTTACAATTTTTTTATTATCGGCGAATCGTGCTTTTCATTTTTAAGAAATGGTTAAATGAACGGGAAAAGAAAATTTGAGTGTTTGTGAATAAGAAATGTTTGTTAAGTACACAAACCTTTTTTTTTTAGCACGTACGTAGCTTAACCGGCAAACGAGAATTGCGAATAATCGATATTATGCAAATTAATAAATAAATAAAGAAATTAAGGTAAACAACGAATGTAAAAATTTGTTCATCCAGCCGATACGATTGGCAAGAAAAGGACTGCTCGAAAGCAGCTTAGAATTATTAGAGAAAAAAAACCGCGCGTGGAATGTGAATTCGCGAGTCGGAGATAAAGAGGAATGGCGAGTTCACCAGAAGGGGCGGAAGGGGGGGGGAGGAGGAAGATGGGTGTTGGGACCACTGCAATGTTGCATCTGTTGTCGCATTGTCGTGCTCGGAAAGAACAGTGGCACGTTCGCCAGCGATCCTTAAGGGACTCTCCGGGGCCCTTCGAAGAAAATTCTCTCGAAACAAAGGAATCTCAATCGTGAATCTGAACTTTCTTATCTCTCTTCCGCTGTATTTATTTTCTCTTATCATTCCCTCCCAGCTGTCTTTTCATTTTTTACCCTCTATATCGTTCCCCCTCCGATACTATATTTGTCTTACTCGCCATACACATTTTAAAAGTTCGTACTTTTTACATCAACTTATTCTCCACAAACGTCTACAATTTTTTACCCGTTAATTTTCTGAACAAGGTGGCAAAACTGGGCAGAAAAGCCTGATGTATCCGATAGGGCGAATTCGGGCATCCAAAAATTATTGGAAAATGACGTTTTGCCCCGTTGCCCCGCTCTACCCTACAAACTAAAATTGTTGATGGCACGCGCAATAAACGGACAGATTTATATATTTAAACCTTGACAAACAAGTTTGCTGCTTATTCAACAAAATTATTTTTACGAAACTTCGTATTCCGATTTCACTAAATTATTTTTTACTGTACTTCGAATGTCATAAATTCTGATTTTTAAAAATCTCCGTCACAGTCCCAAGATTGTTTCTTCACAATCACAAGATTCTATCTTCTCAAACACAAGATCGTACCTTCACAATCACAAGATTGCGCGTTCACAATCTGACCTTATGCAATTTTTATTTTTCAAATTTATTGTTTAAATCGATCTATCTACAGCTCGACCGCAGTCCTCGGGTCTACGAGACCCCCGGACCTCTTCGCGTTCGTAGTCTCGGGGTCAAATCTTTGCGAGGAATAAGGCTGCATAACCCGGGAGGCCGAAAGGTTTTCGAGTCGGAGAGTCTACACGCGGTCCCCGAGACAAGGGACGATATCGCGTTGTCGGCCCGGCTCGGTGCCGCGTACACTGCAGTATTATGCGCTATTCCTCGACTCCGGAGAGATTCCCTCTCGCTCCCCGTGCATCCTCGCAGACGCGCGGGGTTATCGTCGCTACGTGACCGCATAAAGAGCGAAGAGAGAGAGAGGAACCCCGGAGGAGGAGGACGAGTTGCAGGACGAAAGGATCGTAGTAACGTTTTCATGCTGCTAAGAAACGTGCAACTCGCGAGCGTGAGTGCATGAGTTAGCGAGGTCAGTGTCGTTCCCATTTATTTTTCATTCGTCCTCGCCCCGACCCGTATGAAGAGCGGCGCCTTACTAAGCCTCTATCAGAAATCTGAAACCCCCGACTTTGCAACTTAAAAAAAAAAATAAATAAAAAAAAAACATTGAAAATAAATATTCAGCAGAAATGAAACGACGAAAATCCTTCGAGGAATACGACAAATTCGTGCTCAAGTCGTATCGATAATTTTACAGGGTTTTGTCATTATTCCGCTGACGCATACGCTAATCGCATTTTAATAATAAATAAATAGCTGTATGCGTACGCATTCAACGACCGCGCCGTTTACCAAGCCGAGTGTATGCGATTCTGTGGATTTCTTGTTCGCAGTCGTTCACTCGACGGCCCGAGCAAGATTCTCGAACGAGACTCTAATATCTCAGGAGGGTAAGCCCCGCATGAGGTCCGTTCGTGTTGGCTAGTCCGTCGAGTTTTAGAGATCTCCCGGCTCACCGCACCGCCAAACTCGACGACGGTGCGCATTCGTGTTTGTTACAGGGTTTATCTTGGCGGGAATAGAGAGAGCCCTCGCCCCGACGTTGGCTTATAACGAGGCGAGAAGAGCGGCGCGACTTTTATGCCGCTGTAAATTTCGTCTCGTTACAGCTGTATTCGCTACGCGGATGTGTCTACACGATCTTTTTTCTGCCTCTCTCGCATCATCATTTTTCTTCTCGCCAGTTTTCCTGTACGAAATTTTATCCGTTTCGAGCAATTTCATCGAAGTATGTTCGCATATGCGGTTAACTTTGCTTCCTTATGGAGGTAACTTTGTGTTCGCTGAAGTTGTCCCTTTCCAGGATTTCTTATCAATGTGGACCGATGGACTTCGATCGATGGCCCGTTGACGATATGTGGATGCAATTATATGTATTAATGTATACATTTTAAAAAACGGTAACGATCGCCAATCTATTGTTAATGAATGTTACTATACTACTACTAACTACTCTTATCAGTGTGTTAAAAAAACGGAAAATAAATCTACAAAAAATATCCGCCGAAAAGTACGCTAATTTGGGCGGAATACATTACACGACGAAAATTTAAATAAATTTTTTAAAATGCGGAATGATTGACGTAGGTTTAATTTTAGTGGCCATATATAGAGTCGGTGTCTATTACGCGCCCCAGCAATAAATAGTAAATGAAACGGTTCCTACGCCCGAAGTAGAAAAGTCCCGTAATGTCCAGACGCTCGTCTCGCACATTCGGAAAATTACGCGACGAGATTTTTTTTTTTTCGAAAAACAAAAAATCGTTTAACGACAAAACGTGTTTATCCTGGAGGGTTGTTAGTTCTGCGTGACAAAATAGTGAGAAGAGTGGCACCACTTTTATGTCGTTGTAAATTTCGTCTCGTTACAGCTGTATTCACTACGTGTTTATACATTTCTTTTACCTTTCTCATATCATCATCTTTCTTTTTTCCATTTTTTTTAACGATATTTTCGCTATTTCGAGTAATTTTATTGAGGTACGTTCGCGCATGTGACCAAATTTGTTTTCTCATGGAGGAAACTTTGATATCGAAGAATTTCCTTTTTCGAACATTTCCTAAGAATGAAAACGAAGAAGATCGAATCTGGAAAAAATGTCTGCCAAAAAGCATGTTAAGGCAATGACTGTCGCAAAAGTTTTCTCTAATCCAGCCCAAATACGTTACACGACTGAAATTTGTATAGATACATTTTGTCTTAATGCCCGAAGTAGGTTTAACTTGAGCGGATGTCCATATATAGAGTTGAAGTATATAACGAGACCCAGCAAAAAAAAAAAAAAAATTAAGTATGCCGGAAGTAGAAAACGCAAGTCGGAAGTCCAACAACGCAAAAAAGCTCGTCTCGCATCTTCGAAAAATGCAAGAAAATGACTTCCGCACAGAGGACAAAAAAAAAAAATCTTATCAAAACAAAAATTCGTCGTCGACGATGAGCCCGGACGAGACGTGTTTATCCTCTCGGGTAGTTAGTTCCGCGTGACAAAATAGCGAGAAGTTAAGCGCGAAAGGACACGACGTAGCGTCAGCTCGTTTATGATTTACTGGGAGCTTGAAATACACGGCGAAAGCCTCTTCTCGGTATCGCACAGAGTATGCGATCCGCGTACGTATATCTACGGACAAGTTGAGAGGGCGAGAGAACCTGGATGTCCGACACAGGTTGCCGGCACGCCACGGTTTGAGAAGCTGCAACAGCAGCAGCAGCAGCAGCAGTCGCGGTGCAAACGATCGGAGACGAAGTTTAAACTGCGGAATGGAAGGAGATAGATTCTACGTACGAAGAACCGTCGGTGCATTACTGAACTAGCGCTAAACGCGCGCGCTCACTCTCGTTGCACCGGTGCGAATACGGACCGGCAGCGAGAAAGAACACGGGAGGAAGAGGGAGCGAGCGGAGAGTCGAAGCTGACCGCGTACGTAGATCATACTTACCGGACACGGAACGCCACCAGGGAATGTATATTTTACGATTGGCGTGGGTGTAAGTACCCCGAGGGCAAATATGAGAGCGTGTACAGAGCGCGGAAAATAATATCGCCGACTGAGAATGAAAAGGGCGTAACTCGTGTACGTTTGGCGCGGTAGTTAAGCCCCTTTGGTTCTCGGCGGCCGATGTTGGTACGAGCACACAGGCTCGGTCGTTGTATGGAATATTGCCGGCCGCGAAGGGTTCCGCGAATATGTATGTGATTGCATACACGAGGGAACGTTGAAAACGTCGTTGGTAATGGCCTGGCGGGAGACCATTATATTTCCGTACGCCTTCCACAGGATTCTCCCGGCCTCGCTCCTCGTACACCGGTGGCTCGTCAATGACGATATTTGACAAATATTGTTGGAGCGCGTGGGCACATAGCGGCCACTTGCGAGAAAAACTTAACGTCTTGGTCGTAATGGTGAAGTTTCGATTGAAAGGGGATTTTGAATTGTGGGGAAACAATTTGGCACGCGAGCCACCAATTACTTGCTCGGTACGGTTTAAAATTATATGCAACTTTGTTTTGTAACGCGTGGCGAAAGTGGCGCTTTTTAGTAAGATGTGCGAGAAAAATACTGCGCATTCGCGGATCACTAGTTACTTTTTTACACATTTTTTTAACACTATTTTTTCGCACGCTACAGGCATATAGGGTGCGTTTTGTGCACTTGTTACACAAATAGTTATATTACGATACTAGAGCGAAAAACTTTTTCTGACGAGAGTGAGTTTGTAGCACGAGCCGAAGTCGAGTGTTGCACTCATACGATTTAAGAAAAAGTTTTTCGCACGTGTCGCGTACGACATTTTATTGCACGACGTGTGAAAATTGGGGTTTTACGCACGCGAAGCGTTCCCAAAACCGCAATTTTCCCACCGAGTGATATAAAGTAGTATGCGATACTTGCACGAAAAACTAGTTTCCCGACGGCCGTTGGGAAGTGGGGAACACTCGCCTTCAGCTCGTGCAGCCCACTTCACAACCTTCGTTGAAAGACTGCTGTTTACACTATTATCGCAAAGTGATACGATATTGATAAGAAAAAATCGTAGACTGTCATTTATTTTCGGATATTGAACGATGATAACGAATCATATTTTTTAAAAATTGTCTACATTGAAAAAATGATTAGTTGATACTATATATCAAAATAAAAATCAAAATACAAAAATTCAAAATTGATTGTACCCACTTAATTATCACTCCTCGCGACCCATAATTTTTTCTCTCTGTACAATAGCTAAAAACATGAAATTATGTTCAATTATTTTGATTGTGTACGCCAGCTAACAATTACTTGCGCAGCACACAGTAAAAATTGTGTCGTAAAATCAGAATACGAAGTTTCGTAACAATAATTTTGTCAAAGAAGTGAAAAACTTGTTTGTCAGGTTTGAATACACAAACCCGCCTTTTTGTTTCTTGTGTCACTAACCATTTTAATTTAAACGTTTGTTTGTAAAACTAGAGCCATATGGTGCGATCGGAAAAATGACAAATAAAAAATTGGGTACGTTTGTGAACAATTAAGTTGTAAAAAGTACAATATTTTTTACTGTGTACGCTTAAAAATTATCGGCCTCTAACAATTTTTATATTGATTAGAAAAAATTGTAGACCGCCATTTATTTTCTGATATTGAACGACGATAACGTCTCACGTATAAAAAATTGTCTACATTGAATAAATGATTAGTTACAATATCTAGATTATAAAAATGAATAAAAAAATCGATTGTATAATCTGAACTATCAGTTCTCCCAACCCATAATTTGTCTCTCTGTAGATAAGCTGAAAATATGAAATCAGGCGCAATTATGTTGTTTTTGCGTAGATAACAAGACAAACGAAGACTCGTCTTGAAATTGCTGCGCAATTATTTAAAATCAGCCTGGACGATGTTGCTCGCTGGTCGGTATTAGCCTGTGCCCTCCTAACGACGGGATGCCGCAGAGTACAAGATTCCACGAATCGATCGACGATCGTTAACGACCTTAATTGATCAATTACCGTGCTTCGATACGCGGGACCGTGGGAAATAATATCTACATTCGATGTCGAGAATTTAATCGAAAAAGTAGGATCAATGAACTGCTTTTTATATCATAGATGAATTACGAGGGTATTACTATTGCTGTACGATGTATGGGCACCACTCGGTTATCTTGCGGTCCCGTGAATACGTAGTACAAGAATCCCCATGGTCGTCGGTGCGATCTTGACCCCCATGAATCTCATTGTAACGGTGCCCGGAGAAGCCGATAGGGATCGTGATCGTTGCCAGGAACCGCACGATTAATGATTCACGTTGCTCTCTATGCCTTACAATCTCATTCGGCATCGACTCTGTCAGGCTTGGGAACGGGCGAGCCTCCTCCTGATCGAGCAACAGCCATTTCCGCGTGGAAAATTCAATGTTTACTCCCGATAGCCGTGAAAATAAATTAAAGAATTTAAGTAAATAAAAAATAAACATAAATTTCCAACAGACTTTTCTTTTCCAAATATCGAATATATAAAAATTATTAACTTCCATACACCACAGCCAGGACGTATTTAGATGTTTCGCCTTAATTATTTAAACCATTATAATGACATAAAATAATAGCGATTTATTTTACTTAAAAATAAAAATAAAACGAAACATCAGAATCGACCGGATTCACCAGACTGAAGGATAGTTCAATGACCTATCGCTTCGCTAAAAAAATAACGTATACCAAAAAATTGAAAAACCGATTAATGTGAAAATAAATCAAGTAACTAAAGTAAATAAAAAATTAACAGAAATTTCCTACAGTTTTCTTTTACAAACAACGAACGCATACAAATTATTAACTTACATACACCATAGCTGGGCGCATTTACATGTTTTGCTTTTTTTATTATAACGATATAAGACAATGGTTATTTAATTTAATTAAAAATAAAAATAATAAAACGAAACATAAAAATCGACGGGATTGGCCAGGGTGAAGGCCTGCGGTCAACGCCCTATCCCCTCCCTAAAAAAAAGATTGTATACCAACAAAATAAGAAATCCGATCGATGTAACCTCTGCCAATAAATCGCTACTCTTCCAAAAGCCAAATAAATTAAAACGAACAAGTACATTATATTCCCATTCGCCTAGCCGTGTATATAATAAAATTTGCTTCATACCCAACAGCAAAAAAGAAAAAAGCTAATCTAGAGGTTCGTTCGAATATGACTTGTAATGCGCCATGGACAATTTGTATCTATCGAGAGGCGGCTCGGTCGTCTCAAACGATCTTCGGAGTACAGAGATCGAGTTCCATTGCAGCGTAGCGGTACCGAGGAGTGGGGGGAGGGAGGCTTGACCTCGTGACTCGCGGCCCGCGAGAGTCGCGGAACACGATCTATCGTTCCCTTTCCGATCGGATCGGAGCCGATCGTGACAATGACTCTTGGCCGTTCCGCGCGTTGCACGATCAGCCGGGATACACGAGTCTCGAACAAAGCTCGGGGCTAATTTAGCTGCTCGTTTAGCATCTCTTGTCCCCATCGATTGAGTGAGACGTGTTTGACCCCCGCTTCACGGACCAGCCCAAAGCAACCTTTTTTTCCCCGCGTTCTCAGATGAATCGCCGCGCGGCTCAATTTACAGTACAATTAACCGGAGAGAGAACCGTTGGAGAGTTCCTGCGTGATTTCCTCTCCGGTCGTCGCGCCGACTCGTCCGCCGAGCGGATGAAGATATCTAGCCGTGTTGCTACAACCGCGTGGACCACGAGCTATGACCTACGACCTTGCGACCGTGAATCGTAACTCTTTACGCTCTCGCTTAACCGTCCCCGCTGGCGTTCCTCGCCGCGCAGGTATCCCGGGGGGACCTTACCGTTAACTCTTCCCTCGTAAATGGAGGACCCGAGAACGCTCGGACCGCGCGCGGCCCCGGCTGAACCGACTCTTCGCGACGTGAGTCGACGCTTTCGACAGCGGCGTTCCTTCTGGCTCCGTTTAATATCCTAACTCCCGTGGCCCACGGTGATCGACAAACGATTTGGCGATCGGGACATCTCCGGCGACGAACCTTTTTTTTCTTTCTGGAAACCGATCGAGCGGCAAACGTTACCGTTAGCGGGAACGGTTGTCTGGATTGAGAAAGACCTCTCGACGTGCTTAGTTTTTTCTTTTTTTCTGTTCCGTTCGAGTCTGGAAGACACTGTAGGATCTTTATTAAGGCTATTATCGTGACCCAAACCGATCGACTTGGAGGTACCGATTTACGCACGGAGAAAGGCCCGTTGGAACAAACAATGCACGGGCGGAAGGTAGATTTGGTTCATCGAAAGGAAGACTCGGTCGATTGGACGAAAATTTTGTTGAACTGGAACCCGTTTAAATAAATAAATAAATAAATAAATAAATAAATAAATAAATAAATAATTTCTCCACGTTTACTATGTTATTTTTTCTTTTTACTATGTTATCTTTTCTTAGTTTGAATTTCTATATTGAAAAAAAAAATTCGCTTGCGGGATGTCGAAGAATAAAATGTTTGTTTCAATTCTGCTTTCAATTCTTACAATTCCATATGACATTGAAGCAACGACAGTAAGACTGTCAAGGTGACATGTTATCGTTTCAATCCGGTATGAAATTGTACGAATTCAGAGTAGAATTGGAACAACGTTTTTACTTCATTGGCAGCCCGCAAGCAAATTTTACTTGATTCAATTTTTTTTTTTCTGTGCACTTATCGTTTTTTCTGCCTGGTTTCGATATACTATATTATTAGTTTTTATATTTTCTTTTGAGGGTAATTTTTAGTTCCTCTGTATTCAACAATCCTCATGTAAATGGGCGTGCCCGTGTATCATGAAATAAAAAAAAATAAAAAAAATAAAAAAATAAATAGTTCGTTGTTTTGCTGTTGCAGATGTGAGCACCGCGGACAGTCGTCAGGGAAGGATGGCTCTGCACGCGGAGGCGCCCTCGTCGAAGGCGAAGAGGGAGCAAGCTCTGCGCAGCATCCTCGCGGCCCGAAGGCGTCAGCTTTTGGGCCCGAGGGTGTCCGAGGTGGCGAAGAGTCTGAGCCCCTCGCCGCGAACGACCCGACCGACGATCCCGGCGTCGAAAGATCCTCCGGACATGCTCGAGGCCCAGGAGACGCGACACGGCGTCTACGTGACGGCCCCGATCGGCGACGAGGTCTCGATCGTCATGGACACCGACGACGAGGATTCCGCGAAGTTCACGAGACCGGAAAGCGCGGCCAAGTCGTCACCGACCGCGGACGACGCTGATCGGTCACCGAAGAATTCCCTCCTGATAAGAATCAACGACACCGACAGCTGGCCGAGCGCCGCGCCGAGGATCAACGACACATCGTCGAAGAGCAACTCCTCCCTCGTCCGCACTCAAAAAATCCTCGATCACGACGTTCGCCGAAAGAACACCGTGGCCATGCCCGAGTCCCTCTACAATCACTTCAGGCCGGTCGAGAGCAACATTCCCGTCGAGGACATGACACAGTTTCTCTACTTCGGCCAGAAGATACCGACGGAGAGTCACAACGGCACCGGAAGCTCGAACAACTCGGTGCTCGACGGCACGTCGACCTCGGCCAGCGTCGCGAGCTCGAGGCGGCGTTACTCGATGAAGAGATTCAGCACCACGACGCCGATAGCGATGCCGCGTCTCGAGGAGATAATAAACGAGGAGATGAACATCGCCCTGGAGCGCAGCACCATCGAGAGGAACAAAATCCCGAAAGCCAAGAATCAATTCAGACCAGCGGGCTCGGGCACGTACTTCAGAAAATCACCGGTCAGAACCTCCGATCCGACGATAGTCTCGAACGTCATTCTGCCCCGCGAATCGGCGAGAAACGCCACCGTCCTCGCGACGGAGGACAGGCGAGAGAGCGTTCCGTTGCGGAACAGCGGCAAGTTTCACTCGGACCCGTCCGCTCACGCTCACCAGGTGGTGATCTTTGCGGACGGAGGAAGTAGCGAGTCTGCGGCCGAGACGGCTTCTGCCGCTGCCCACCGCGGAGCGAACGCCACGGCAGGGAATGCGGCCGATTCGACCCAGTTACGGAAAGACGTTGAGGAGGCGGCGAACAAAGTCAAGAGACACCAACGCAAGGATCACTCGGCGAGCGACGATAAGGAAAAGCGAAACGCCACGAATTCCATCGGCTCGGACTCGCTTCCGGTCCCGTCGACGAACCGCGAGAGTTCGACGACGAGGACGGGAACCTCGACGAGTCACTACGAAAAGCCTGACGAAAAGTTCAACAAGATAACGACTTGGCAGACCGTCCATTCGAACGACGAATCGACGACGCCCTCGACGAGCTCGATCGATCCCGAGGATTCGAGAACGACCTCGAGCGCGATGAACGACCTCGCCGGGACTGCGGAACCGAAGAGTCGCTCGCCGATTCCCACGTCCTCGAGCCCGGTTCACGCCGGCTCGCTGCGGATCGTCGTGACCGAGCCGGTGCTCTACGATTCGGGCATCGAGGTCGGTCGCGAGGAAACGTCCGAAGACCCCGGCAAGGAAATCGTCGACGGTTCGATCGACCCGTCGTCTCTCTCGGCGAACGTATCGAGCAGCACCGAACAGTCAGTGGAATCGACGCTGGCGTCGTCGATCACGAACAACCGATCCGACACACCCGTGTCCCCTTTAACCGTGAAAACGGAATCGAAACAGCACCACACTTACGCTTATGAGATAACGAACGTGACGCGAATGTTGCGCAACTACACCGGACCTGGGTTAAGCGCGGCGGTTGCCCAGCCGGCCAGGGAGAACGGTGAAAAAAAGGAGATCGTTCGGGAGAACGAGGAGGAGGACAGAAGGAAGAGTGCGAGGGGAAAGAAGCAGAAAAAAATTGAGGAGCAAGAGCAGACGGCGGAGAGAGGCGATGAGGAGGAGGTGGAGGAAGGAGCTCCAGCATTGAGGAGGACCGACGTCGGGAGCGCGGAGAAGATAAGGAACGACGGTGGATCGCCGACACCGCAACCGCTTCCTCTTCTTCTTCCTACTCTGCAGAGATCGAGTAGCAGCAGTGGTGGCATAGTAGAACCGGCGCGTACGACTGGCGAACTCAGTGCCGGCACGGACGTCGGCGAAACAACTGCGAGGAGTACGAGCACTTTTAACACGAGCGCAGCCGGTACGCCGATGATAATAAGCGCCGGTGGTAATAGTAATAGTGGTGCGAGCGAAACGAGCGGCAGCAGGGCGAGCGGTAGTAGCAGTCAGGCTCCTTCCTCCTCTGCTTCCTCTTATTCTTCGCACCTGGTGGGAGAACGCGGGAGAAAAGGTGCAGTCGGTGCGAAGCAACAGTACCACCAGCAGAATCAGAATCGAGCGAGTGGTGGTGATATCGGTATCGGGTCGAGGAACACTTCGCCGTCGGCTTCCACACCGGTCACTACCTCCGAGGTCAGTGGAGCTTCGACCGCGGGGGTTGATCATCGCGCGACCTCATTGCCGGCCAGATCGCGCAACGACCAGGTCACCGAGAATATTCTCTCGACATCGACGCTCAGGTGGAATCACACGGGAAAGAGCAGATTTCCGCTGGTCGTCGATCGTCCGGAGGTTTTCGGCAGCGATCGGAGGTACCTGAGAAAATCGGTCAGCGCGGTGTTGAATCAGCGAATCGTGGAGGAGGGTTTGGTCAAGGAGTCCAAGAGAAGAAGAGGACCACTGGGAGGGTCGTCTTTATTCTCCGCAGCGTCGGTGAACAGCAGGAGGATAAAAAATTCGAGGATAGGTGCGAGTGAGGAGTCGAGACTGCTGGCTTCGAGGTCGATGGAGAATCGCACCGGGCTCGCGGTGAACAGTGAAGTTGCTTCGGGCACGAGTAGAGCTAGCGTGGACCCCGACGAGGATGCCATTGGGCGAGAATCCGATAAAATTAGATCCAGTGTCGCGATGAGGGACGTGCAGGCGGAGAGCACAGTGAGGTCTTTGGAAATTGAGAGTCAAACGGTTTCGAGCTCGATCGATATGGACAAGGTGCTGGAAACGAGCGTCGTGACTACGTTCGCTCCCGCGACCACTCTGGAGTCTCCGTCGACGAGGCTGACGGAAGGACCGAGAGATCGGACGGAGAAAGTTGATACGAGTGCGAAAAGTGTCGAACCACCGAAGGGAGCTTCGAACAGCAGCGACGTCGAGAGTGCGAGCTTGCCGAGTGACAGAACGAACGGCGATTCCAAAGAATCGCTTTCGACCTCAACGACCAGCCCTCGAACGACGACCTCGAATACAGTCGAAACGACGAAGGCGGTCGAGGCGACGACGATCCCAGCTCCGCCGGCCTTTCCCGTTACACCGAGAATGCTCGATGACCCGGGGAAATCGAGTGAGGTCGACGAGGTCACCGAGGTCAACGAGGAGTCCACAGACGAGGCGAAAGGGAACAAAACACAGGATGCCGACAGGCCTTTCGGTCTCGCGAAAGACCTCGATCCGTCCGAGATTCAGAAGATGTACAGATCGCAAACGACCTTAAAACCCGAGGTCGCTCCGACCACGATAATACCGCAGGAGATCGAGATACCCACGGATTACCCCGTGACAACGTCTCCGTCCAAGGAACAACCGCGCACGATCAATCCCGTGAATTCTTCGATAACGAGGAGACCGGCCGGCAGCGAGAGATCGCCCGAGGTCAGAGGTCGAAACCTCTCGGACAAGAGCAAAGACAAGGACGATGTTTTGCCGATAATGCAGCTGTACAACACGTCGGATATATTCAACGGTACAGCGAGGGATTCGCAGGAGGCTGTGAGCACCGTGAGGACGCTGGCGCTTCCCGGTGCAATCGAGGTCAACGCGACGAGAGGGGAGAACGAATCCGCGGGTGCGACGACACCGGAGCCGGAAACGAGTGAAAGTTCGGCGAGGGAGAGGAACGCCGAGGAGAGGCGAACCGTTTATAAAAATCAAGAGGAGAACCAGGGCACGGGAATTCCCAAGAGAAACAGGAACGGGGAAGGAAGGGACGAGACTCACGAGCCAACGGTTCATCCGAGATGGTCCAATCACTCGAATCCCGGAAGTTTCTACAACGCCGGCGGTGCTCCGGCCAACAGAACGAGACACAGGCCCGCTTACTACCACACGCCGCCACCGGAATACGTCGGATACTCGCCGGAATTCAATTCAACCTTCTTCGAACCCGGCATGATCTCCGTGAGCCCCAGAGAATCGATCAACATCAGCGAGGTCGTCACCAAGAGACACGACGGTGACGCTATCGCCACCCAGGAAACCGTCGCCGTCGTCGCTTACATCCTCGCCACACTCGTCGTATTTCCAATCGCCGTTGGCGTTGGTCTCATCCTCAGAAGACTGATCATTAGGAATCGTAAGGTGAGCGATTGTGCACCGGCCTTTTAATTTATCAATCAATTTATTTATTGATTGAGCGATTGTGCAGGAAGAGAAAGAAAAACGTGGAATGTTTTTTTTTTATTATTGCTGACTATCGAGAAAATTATCCGGTCGACGACCTGTTCAGCTGCTTGTTTTTATTATATTTGTTTTTTTTTTTTATTTATTTTTTTTCGCCGAATCGATGAATAATTCGAGGCACCTTGCAAAATATGCACGCCTGTGCATTAAATAAAAACGAAATCGGCCAGCGAAGCCTGACCGAGGGGACGAATTATCATCGTCGTTCGGTCGTAAATACTTTCTTCACGGATAAATTTGTAATGACCGTTCCAGGCAGACGATCACACGGATTTAACGGAGGGGCGGGCGTGAGAGAGACGCGAACGATTATTGTCGGTGATTAGAAGGGTTCGATCGGCGGAGATTACGATCGTTGACGTGCGGATAATCGGGCATTCGCGACAAGTCAGATTACTATCATGTCCCATCCTCGTCCTCATTTTTCCGTTTTTTTAAATAATTTTATTTTATATATCGCGCGCTTCACTCCTCTTCGTGACGGCGAGGCGAAGACGTCATGAAAAAAAATTCCATTTTTCTCTTTCTTCTTATTAGCGAGAAGAGACAATGCACCGCGATTCTCCGTCGCTCGGGCGTCTCTACTGCAACTTTTATACCTTAATAACAGTAGAATTTTATGTGGCAAAACGTTGTCATTTACGCAACGAGGTCAACGTGTCAAGTTGATTAAGTGTGATGAGCACGAAAGGGACGATTCGTCTCGCGATTAAATTCTTACTCGGGACTCCGACGACGAAACTCAGACACGAGAGATTCTTGTTGTGCGCCTCTTCCTGATGACGATTCTGTCGCCGTTTGCAAGCTCAGCGTTCTCAGACGTTGTCCTTGTGCGGGGAAGACAGTGTTTAATGTCCTTTATTCGTCCTCCGCGAGTTTCTCAGATCTTGGACACGTTTCCAGATAGTGACAGACAAGATTCCATTATTACTGATGGCTATGACGCTTTTCGAAGATTATTAGCATTCCAGCGGGACTGGGAAATTAATCCTTCGGAAAACTTTTTTATTTTATTTTTTTTTGTCGAGAGAAAAGAGACTCGCCTTCGTTCGGCCGTACAGCAACGATGTGGATGTTTGCAAAGAATTTGTTTCTTTGTCACCGAAGCAACTCGCGGTATTCACAGAGTAAAAAAAATAAAAGAAAGAAAAAGAAAAAAAAATAACGTTTTAGATAAAAAATTTATTTTAATTTTCTACCTCTGTGCATTTCTCAAGATTTTTTATTTCTCTGCATTAATGATGAGTCGTTTCATTATAGCGAAAAAAGTCTTCAAAAGAATCTGCTAATCAATCCTGGCGAGGGAAAGCGCCATTGCTTGATTAGAAATCTCTCGAATTTAATTTGTCTATTGTAATCTCGACATCTTTGTTTCTCGCCGATTGACGAGTCGTCTCTATAATTGTCGACCGATTTGACGCTAGTATTAGTAGCCGAGAGAAATAAGAGAGAGTTCATTGAGATTCGACCAATGGAGCCAAGAATGCTGTAGCTGTGGGATTTTTCAATGTCACGACGAAAAGTGGGACAAGATTGTATACGAAAAACGACCTCTTGTCAGTACGCCCATTTAAGAAACTTTTTAAAAACCTTCGTACTTGTGTGGATACGAAAAGATTTTTTTCTCTGCATCAATAATGAGTCGTTTCATTATACTAAAAAATATCTTCAATAGAATCTCTGGTAATCGATATTAGAGAGGGAAAGCGTTATTGCTTGGAACAGCCTTTTTTTTGCTAGTTCTCGAGGTATCCATAGAGTAAAAAAGAATTCTCCATTTGACAACAATTTGTTGTGCACAAACGGGCACAATATTTTTGATGATAATTGTACAACAAAAAATTAAATTAAATTTAACGACGAACACAGAGATAAAATGATATATGAAAAATAACTTCTTGTCAGCACGCCTATTTAAGAAACTTTTTTAAAACTATGCAACTGAGTGCATTTGTCAAGAAACTTTTTTTCTCCGTATCGATAATGAGTCGTTTCATTATAACAAAAAATATCTACAATGCAATCTGGTAATCGATATCAGCGAGGGAAAGCGCTATTGCTTGTAACAGCCTTTTTTGCTAGTTGTCGAGGTAGCCACATTGTAAAAGAGAATTCTCCATTTAACAACAATTTCTTGTCCATATCGATAAAAAGGTCTGGTAATATCAACTAAGTTGCGGTTGCGGGTGGCGAAGGAAATGTTCGGTCGATTGAACAAAATGGTTTTTACAATCTATAACAGAACAGTCAATTCAACTAAATATTCGGTCACACGACTAAATATTCGTTCAATCAACTAAATATTTCTTTCAATCGATCCAAATATTTTCTTCTACACCCGCAACCGCAGCCTAGTTGATATTACCAAACCTTTTTATCGGTGCACAAACTACCACGATATTTTTAATGATAATTGTTCAACAAAAAATTAAATTAAATGTAACGGCGAGCAAAGCGATAAAATCGTTTGTGAAAACCAATTTCTTGTCAGCTATTTAACAAACTTTTTTAAAACTATGCACCTGTCTGCATTTCTCAAAGAATATTTTTTTATCTCCGTATCGATAATGAGTCGTTTCTCCAATAGAATATCCAATGGAATATCTCCAATAGAATCTGGTAGTCGATACTGGCGAGGGAAAGTGCAATTACTTGGAACAGCCTTTTCGCTAGTCCTCGCAGTTGGAAATCTCTCGAATTAAATTTATCCATTGTAATCTCGCAATCTTTGTTTCTCGACGATTGACGGGTCGTCTCTATAATTATCGACGGATTTTCGCCAATATTATTAGCAGAGAGAAATAAGAGAGAGTTCAATCGAGATTCGCCCGATCGGGCCAAGGATGCCGTAGCCTCGTGATTTTTCAATGACTAACCGAACAAGCCGAATGATTATCAATTCACATATCTCTCTGTCTCGCAGCGCACAATGCTTTCCATATTTGATGCCCGAAGGAGAAATTCCGTTACGGAGTTTTAGCTTGATTCGTCATCGACACGTCTCTTGTAATCGACGTGTGTAACAATTCGTTCTCATATATTATACTGTTATTACTGACAATCTCTTTAATCGTCACTGATAATGTAGCCTATCGACTCTTCCTCTGCGAAACGAATTTATGACTCTTCGCATTTCTTCTTCAATAAAAATTATTCAACAGAAATAAAACAAGCTCTTGAAATCGTGTCTCGTGCCGTTTCAAATAACTGTACGGATTAGCTTGCAAATAATTCTTGGAATCGCATGGAACAAATTATGAGTCGATGGAACTGATAATAATTTATTATTATTATTTTTTTTCAATAATTAGTTATTCCAACTTACTATTATTTCCGCCGAACCATCATTTTTTCCAGTGGACAAAGGCAATCCAAATTTAATTTTCGAAAGTCAAATATGGATTTGTCGGGAATATTCCGAGGACAGTAAAACGGCGAGATCGTATTTGGACTCCGCGGATCTCGCTCTTTTTAACTCCCGACTGCCCGCTAGGGCAAAAAGACGGGAGTTATGCATTTTTCTTCGCTCACCTCTTTTTTTCTCTCACCCTTTTCTCTCTGCTTCTCTTGTCGTTTGGTATAGTTACACATGTATTTTTTTTCCACCAGCCCTTTGTGCCGCCATTCAAGTTCGTACTGTGGTTGTCCCGTCCGGTTGAATTTAATTTATGCTTCGGGGACTTTACGATCGAATTCGCTCCCCGAGTTTTTTAAGGGGGCTTCGTTGACCGCAACGTGTGTGTACCAGGGTCAATCTCGAGAAACGATTCTTCTCGCCTGTTTGCATCCTTAATTCTTCTTTCCATTCGTTATTTTCACAGCAAACAGTCCCTATCGAATCTGACTTCTCGCAGGGCTCCAAGCAATTTTACATTTTTAAATGTAATAGTTATTTGTATGGCAAAGGCGTAGAAAAGGAGTTCTCAACGAGTGTGAAAATGCCACACGAGGCGAAGGCAAGTTCTACACCCGTACCATTCGCATAATTTTCGTAACGAATTCACGAAAATCACGGTTTTTTTTGGGAAGCGTGCGCAGAAATGCACTTTCTCACACTAGTACGAGAAAAAATACTATATTGCGTTTGTACGCAGGCGCATAATTTTTCTCGCACTCGATGCGAATAAGTGACTTTCTGCGCTCAATTCATCGGAACGAAAAGCGCTATTTTACGTGCACGCGTTAGGAAATTATTATTTGTATGGGTGCGGCCTAGAAAGAAAGATCTTGACGAGTGTAAAAATGCGGCATTCACACGAGTCAGGGCTCCCTTTTCGACGCCCCTGCCATTGACATAATTTTTCCTAACAAATTCACGAAAATCACGCTTTTTTATATTTTGGGAAGTGTGAGCACAAAGGCACTTTCTCCCACTAGTGCGAGAAAATATACGACAATGCGTGTATACACATGCGCAGTATTTTCTCGCACGCGATGCGAAAAAGTGTCTTTCCGTGCTCACTTCACACTAACGGAAAGCGGGATTTTACGTGCATGCGTTAGGAATTTTTTTTTCTTACCGTCTAGGATTGCATCTTGCAACAAAATTGTGATAATACATAGATATTCCTAGCAGACTGACCGCAAAGAGCCTCACCGGAATCCTTCGATTCTCCTTGCAAAATATTTTTCACACATACCATTGATTGCCTTGCTCGCACGTATATTTGCATTTATTATTGCGAAGCTCACGACTGATGGTCTCTCTTATCTCGTCCGATGGCCGCCGGCAGCTCATCCACCGCCACGAACGTTCGTTCTGAGAGGCAAAAAAAAAAAAAAATTATCATTATTTCTCGGTAACCATAATGAGTTTTCGCTGATATAATGATCGCGTAGACGCGTCGAAGATTTTTTTTACAACCGGCGGGGAGACTCCTACGCTAATGGGCGATCGTTTGCCTGGTTTCCTCGGGTTTCTCTCATCGTCGCGAGATCCCCGAGATTCTCTCTCGTATCTCGTCCCGAGCTAGATAAAGCTCCGTCTTTCCTCTCTCGCGCTTCGATCAACGATTCAAATTGCATTCAAATCGCGTCGATGCGGCGGCGGAAAACGATGGTTAACGTAAAATTGTTTCTCATCGGGTTTCTCGTGCGCCGTACGGAGGACAAAAAAGTTCACGAGGCGAGGGAGCCGACGAGAGGCGGAAAAGGGGGACAGAGAAAAATCCCCAGGCGCCGGAATATCGCCTCTTGAGCAAGATTGCTTATTGGCTCGTACTCCGCAGAGGCCAACAACGGAATCCGCCGGTTACTGTTTTCAAGCTGCATCGACAGTCGCAGCCGAGATACGAACGTTTCGATAATCAATGACCACTTAAGGAAATTGCGAAATTTCATTTGCAAATCGATCGGTAAACAGCGCCGATCGGCTACACGGGCTTAACGATGATAATGTGGGAGGAAAGATAGCCAAGCGCGTCAGAAAATTCGCACGGTTTTGATGTTGGGAAATTTATCGAAATATCGATTAGAGAAGTCCCGGATTGGATGACCCTGAAGATAACTGCTTGAGACTAAGTTTCATCAAATTATAACGGCTGTGTTTTGCAAGGCGCAAACGAGGCTCGGGGAAGTTCACTCGCAGAATAAAACACCCAGGAAATGAATTCACTTGTCGGGCACCCGCAAACAAATATTTATTTGGTTTAAGTAAAAGATTTATTTCATTTAAGAAAATATTAATTTTGATTAAATACATATTTTTTTATATTCAATAAATATTTATTTGCGGGCGCCCATCAAGTAAATTATTTTTCTGAGTGAATTCTGCGAGTGAACAATTTTTTGTTTTAATTCCTAAAGCAGCGCAATGACAAAGACTGCTAGCGATGCAATCTGATGTCGTGCAGATGTTTTCCCGATCATCAAATTGGAAGCTGTTCGTAAGCAGAAAAAAAAAAAAATTACGAAGTTGTATTCGACATATTTAATTGCTCCGTCTGGAAGCGTGAACGATATTTATTTTCACTTGCTCCATGTTTCCCTGATTGCCGTATTCTCGTACAGTATGTTCAGAGCGGCGGTAATGAATTTGCGTCAGTGCTGCAAACAAGTCGCGCGGTATTCATAACACGGGCCGATAATGAGGTGATCGGAAAAACTGTGAACAAAAAAATCTATATATACGCATATGCAAATATAGTTATTCTCTGACGTATATTACAGTCAGCTTTGCTTGCGCAGGTGCTCGAGGAGTCCGACACGTCATCGGAGATAAGTTGCAGAAAGGATGCTCTCAATCTCGAGAACGGTGACTTCAAGACTTCGATCGAAAAGGCAATAACAAAGCTACCGAGAATTCAGCACTTGGTAAGCTCAAATCTTGTACATGATTTTTTTATCAATATTTTTTTAGCTCCGCATTGATTGTATTTTTTTTTTTTCAGTGCCACGATGCGGAAAAACCTCCACCTCCTCCATCGCAAGAGTCCCGATGGGAATTCCCGAGAGACAAGCTCCGATTGCAGACTGTTCTCGGTCAGGGAAATTTCGGTCAAGTGTGGAAAGCCGAGGCAGACGATTTGACGGGCCATCAGGGTACGACGAGGCTCGTGGCGGTGAAGACAGTCAAGGAAGGTGCATCGGCAAGAGAAAAAGAGGATCTCGTACGAGAGCTCGAGATAATGCAACAATTGGGAAATCATCCGAACGTCGTAACTCTTCTGGGCTGCTGTACCGAGGAGGGTGAGTCGAAGCTCTAAAAAAAAGCCATTTTCTTGCTGTCGCAAAGAAGAATCTCGTTCCTCCGCCATCGCGTATTCAAGGATCCTGTAGAGTGTGCGCGTCCTCCGCACGTTCAGCGAAACGCGACGGAATAATTGAGCAATCAGGATTTCCACGGATCATCTCCGTCGAGGCTCATCTCTGTCGAGATGGAAAACGATACGATAAACAACGTCCTGACGCAGAAAATTGTGTCTCTCCGACGAAACCAGAAACATTATGCACTCGTACAGATATCGATCTTCCTATTCTTCATTCTTCTGCTCGGTCTGTCGATCTACTCGATTACGATTATTATCCGATGTATCGTCAGTTCCGCTCGAGGCAGATTTTTTATCTTGTATCTCTCGATTCCATGTAGTTTTTTATTTCTCGTTTACGGACGGCACACGAGAGGCCTCAAGAAGAAGCCTCACGAATTTATGCCAGAAACGTATTTTAATCCGTTTTTATCAAATTTCCTAACGGTATTTGAAAAAAGTATCGACCGTAAGTGCCATTATTTTTTTATTAAAAAAAAATATATTATTTTAATATGGCTCCATTCCTCTTTTACCGCCTTTGCCATATGTCTATATACATTCCTTTTCTAGACATCCTGCCTGTGCAGCTGCAACCGCCTTGAGACTGAGTGTACCCAGAAAAATAATTTTTTTGACGGGCGCCCCGTAAATATTTATTCAATTTATATAAATATATATTTGAATTATAGGGGAGCGCGGGGCAAAATGGTACACCGGGGCAAAACGGTATAATGTGAGAAAACTCTCCAATAACTTTTGGATGGTGGAGATGGTTGGGACAAAATGGGGCATCCAAAGATCATTGGAAAATTGAGTTTTGCCCACGCTGTCCCGTTTTGCCCCGCTGTGCCATTTTGCCCCGGTCTCCCCTATAAATATTTATTTGCGAATAGCCGTCAAATAAATCATTTTCCTGGGTGTGAAACACCTCTCTCCTGCCCAACCCGGGTTCAGTCGATATCAAAAACTGTAATCAACTTTTTTCTCGAGCACTGGCATCTACGGTAGAAATAAAAGTCTCATCGCATGCTTCCATGATATCCGCTTATGATAAGACATTTAAATTTATCGTGCATGCCACC
Organism: Ichneumoninae sp. A BG-2022a; assembly: GCA_030522665.1. Lineage (NCBI taxonomy): Eukaryota > Metazoa > Arthropoda > Insecta > Hymenoptera > Ichneumonidae > Ichneumoninae sp. A BG-2022a. The sequence goes on along the minus strand of JAPYZC010001264.1, from coordinate 5,133 downwards.
ACCCGTGAAACAAGTTAATTACAGTTTTTATTACCGACCGTTGTCTTTCACACAATCTTAAACCCACTGTTCCGAGTAAATGCTTTATTTCCGAGGAAACCAGAAACATGGTACACTCGTCGAGATACTGATCTGCCTCACCTTCATTCTCGGCTCTGTCTATCGATCTACTCGATTACGATTATTAATCAATATATCGTGAGTTTCCTTCGAGATAGATTTTTTATTTTTATCATTTCTCGATTCCACGTCATTTCTTGTCTTGGCCTCGCGGACTCGTCAAGCTTCTCGTCGCCGGACAGCGCGCGAGACGGCGCAAGGGGAAGCCTCGCGAATTTATGCCTAAAACGTCAAAGATAAATTGATGACCGAGCACAAGTCGTGCGGACTCTCGTCGCTCGCCACCGCGCTTACTCACGACTCTCTTTATCAAGCTCGAAATAGGCAAAAAAGAAAAACGAAAAAAAAAAGAAAAATTCGCTGGCTCGAATAAGTTAAGAATCAGAAGGAGGAGGAACGATCGCGGGATGAGTGAGAAGAAAGGAAGAAGGGACACGAGACGGACCATTACGTCTCGGTGCTCGCGCATATCCGCAGAATAAATTTCCATACGCCCGCAGTGTATGCATATACACTTACTATATACAAGATGTGAGACGCTATCTCGGACGCCCGTGAGATTTTCTACTCCCGTCGTACGACGTACTACAACACTGGCGCGCGCACACAATACGGCCATTAAGTTGCCGCGTGCAAAGCATCTTCGCGTGATCTGCCTCCGGTACCTCCGAAGAGTGACGGCGAGCCGAGGATGTATGCAAAAAGGAAATATCCTCTTTTTATCTTACCATTCACATTTCATCCCGAAGAAACCCCGAGGAATCCACTTGCGGTTATCTTTTCCCTCGTAATGATAAAATCTATCAGAGTTTTACGGCTTTTTTGCGGTGCTTTGCAGATGACGAGGCAATTTTTTTGTGATAAAAAAGCAAGTAATTTCGGGCTTGAATTTGAAGGTAGGGCCGTTCGTTTTATGGTAGCCTGATGAGTTGAGGTACAGCCCGAGAGTCCTCGAGACGAAGAGGGTACAATGAAATTTTGCCGCAGGAACCGCGAAAAGGGCGTTGGACCGCATCTCAAATTTATGACGAAAAAAAAATTAAAACAAAAGAAGTTAAAATTTGGGCTCGTTGCACTTACCGTTTCGTCTCGGGTATCGTGCGTGTTTCTTTCGCTCGAAGAGCTTCGAGCTTCACGCCGGAATGTTCCTCCTCGCGCCGATGAATGATGCATTTTTAATAGATCCAAACGACGTTGTAATCGTTCGAGGGAGTTTATTAAGGCGGCGCATCGGCGGGACGAATCAAATTCCACGGCTATTAAGAATCTTTAAAACGGCTAAGACTCTCGAAATCTCTCGATGAAGGTCGAGCCGCTCCGGCGAGTTGTGAAAAATGGGACGGGTCCGCCCCGTTCTCCTTACTTTGTTATATATTGTAAAATACGTGGGGGTAAGACGGTCCATTTCCACTCATGAGAGGCTCGCGCATAGTCATCGAGTATTTTTTTAAATTTCCCTCCTCACATCCCTCCGCTAAATTATTTTCTAGAATCTTCTTCTTGCGTTTGTTATTTCTCCAGATTTTAATTTCATACAGTTGTGTTTTTACATTTTTATTATTTTTTTTCGTAGACGTTAAGCGGCCTCGCATCGACCGCCCGCCACACGACGCATCCGCCCGACGCCCTCTTCAAAATTTACAAGCCGTACATTATGATGGGTTCGAGTTTTGGCGATTGTGTGCATTGGAATTGGATGTATAATTCCGGGACAATGACTGTTATCTTCGGTTCTCCGAAAGATTATTATCCTCCGTCTCTGCCTACCTCCGAGTCTCGCAGATCCGCGACTCGTGACGATGATTTGAATTTGAAAGTTCTCGTGCATGCACTTTGTATTGTGCATTATGCCCGTACGGTCGCCGGGACCATTCGCGCGCTTCTCTATCCCAAGACCGGCCCGAGAGACACCGCCGGGGCACGGCGGTGGGCGTTGAATACTATCATTTAACATCGCACCGTTAGCGAATATATAAATGCATAATATAAACTCCTACATAGGGCTTCTCTCGAGACGGCTCGGGGCTTTCGAGCGAAAGTCTGCGGAGCTTTTGCGCACAGGTTTCCACGGCCATGCATCAAGGCGATGTCTGGCGAATCGCCATCCTTTTTTTTTTCTTCGCGATCATTTTTCCACCGACAAAGAAGTTCCATGAACTTCTTCCTTTTCGTCCCATCTTCATTAAACGATTTACATGTCTCAATGTCTCAGGGCGGAGCGGCAAAAAGTTTTTCTTCCTCCGTTGCAACGCAGGTTATTTTTATCGCCAATGTTATTGTCGTTATTTCTTTATTGTCGCGCGTGTGCACCTTGCGAGTATTTACGAGCCGTCCGGGGACGTCACGATAAGACGAAAGTTTCGCCTCGAGTCGGGATGCTAAATGCGGCATGGGCTGCAGCTCGAGCGCACGCCGTCTTTTTTGCTCCCGTGGCACACTTGAATCGTCCATTGTTTTGCGTTCGCCGTGATTATCGTTCCCGGCGTGCGTGCCGTACTGTGCGCAGACCGAGCAGAAAACTCTCCACGTCGTGAGTCATGGTCGACGATTCATTTTTTTTTTTTTTTTAATTCATCGATACGCCTTCTTCCCTTTATTATTCCGATCATCGGCAATCCCTTCGGAGCGAACATGACAGACAATAAAATTTGTAACCGGAAGTGTACCACTTCCATCCTTTTTTTTGCGCATAGCTTTCTCTATGAGAAAGTTCGCTGGTCGATTTTTGACGCTATTGGCAAAATTGTAAGAAATGAGAAAGCCATGTGCAAATTACTTTGCAGCGTTTTTTGTAAGATTAAAACAAATGCTTCATCTTATACAATTGAAACGGTCAAAAGTTACGGTAAATTTTATTATAGAAAATTGCTAACTGAAATTTGCATAATTCGTCGTTTTCAGGCCATGTTTTATTTATCTTTCCCGACTGACGACGAATCTCCAAATTACTTTACTCCTAGAACGACATTTGGTGCATAAAGTAAAAAAATAAAAAATTTCAAAACGTCATAAAATTTAAACAGTCCGATTAATTTTCATCAAATTTAATAGCAAAAGTTGTACCGTTAGTCAATTCCCGTGTAAAATTTCAGCTCGATACCATAATGTTTAATGAAATTGTGCCGTTTTTAATAATTTTCCAAAAAAATCAAAATTCCATAAAATCTTATCGCTTTGATCATAGACCACAGTATTATAGTAGTAGTTTATTTCCAATGCATGGCTTCAATCGCTTTTTACAACCCGTCCGTCACATCATCTTATAAAGTACAAAGAACTTATCTTATAGGAACCATGACACATAATTTAGGAACGATAGTTAATACTGCTTCGACCACAGTATTATATTTGCACGCAGTTTTAGGACGATAGCTCAATATTTACGAAAGTGAGGGTTAGCACACTCGTTTCGCAAAAATTCGAAATCGCCTAAAATCTCAAAAGAAATTTTCTTACGAAAAAACTAAGCATTTCTTGTGTCCGAAGTATGACTCGACTTTTCTTGCGTCACAACCGGTGTGATAACTTACATTGTCGTGCGCGCAGCAATGCACGTTTCTTGAGCTAATATTTCAACCGACTATTTACTCTGCTCTTCCGGTACCGCCGTGGTTTCAAGGTCATAGCTGTTTGTCAAATTCCATTAGCTTCAGACTCGCAATCCAAACAACGAGCCATCCTCTTTGTTATTCGAAGTCTCGACGTATCACATTATTCAAAGCAAACCCCCTAGTTTCAATATTGAACCTAACAGGATATATGTATATAGTACAAGGAGAACCGTCAAATCGTTGGAAATTTATTACGACAATTTTTTAACGCCAGTTTCGACGAGCGTCGGAGCTGCCGGTGCGTTAAGCCTTATCCGAGCTTGGTGAACTAACTCTGCTCCCTCGTTTGGTGTATGCGATATGATTAATGGGGAGAAAACGGGCTCAACGCCGCGTGGGGCAAGACCGTAAATATCCACGCTGGAAGATTATCCGACGAAATTTCTTTTACCCAAGTCCGAATCTCTTCAGGGTCTTTTTTTCATTTTTCGTTTTCGTTCAATCTGCCGTTTTTTTTTTAGTCGAGTAATGACCCTTGAATTTCATTCGTTCCAGAACCTCATTATCTGATCCTCGAGTACGTGATGTACGGAAAGCTGCTCGCTTATCTGAGGGACCATCGAACGCGCCAGGACTTCTACAACTTCAGCGAGGACTCGGCAGCTCTGACATCCCGAGATCTGACAGTCTTCGGCTACTGCGTAGCACGCGGAATGGAGTATCTTGCTTCGAAAAAGGTAATAATCGCCCCCATTTGAATGCAGGACACGGCTCCGCTTTGCCCCGTTGTCCCCATTATCACGCGTATTAGTATATTATTCTACAAGGGAGGGAAGTGCGTGATCATCGCCGCGTGCGAAGTTTGCGGCCTGAGCGAAGCAAGGGCAGAAATCACACGAGGTGAAAATCCGGTCTTTCCCGACACTTTTTTCCGACTTCGTTAAAATTGCCACATTTTTTGCGTCGCAAAATCGTCATATGCTCCGATAAGCATTGCTGCCCCGGTATTAATAAGACTTCCGGAGGGAGTCAATGAGCCTTATTACTGGGGTTAGTGTGGAGTGTGGTTATTTTAACGAAGTCGGGGAAAATATTTATTTTCGATGTATGCCACTTTAACTTCTTTCCATGTGGGAAAGAGCTCATATTTAATGACCCTGAAGATATCTACGTGAGACTAAATTTCATCAAGTTTTAACGGTTGTGCTTTCCATCGCACAAACTTCGCTCCGGCAAGTTCACAACATAAGAAACAGTACTGCGCATGCGCACAGGTTAATAATGATCTTTGGTCAATAATAGGCGACTTTTCGACCGCAAGAAAGGACTGCGGTTATTTTAGTGAAGTCGGGAAAAAATTCACTTCCGATGTATGCCACATATACTTTTTTACATGTGGGAAATTGCTAATATTTAATGACCCTGAAGATATCTACGTGAGACTAAGTTTCATCAAGTTTTA